>CABFON010000166.1:0-14181 GCA_900683695.1 Echinococcus oligarthrus
GGCGTGGCACAATGGCCAAGTCAAAAGTGGCTCCTCACCAAAACCGAGACATAAACAACCACCGTATTACAATTATGCTTAAATTACGTCTTATCAAAATGTAATGTTAGGCTACCAAATGAGTCAAAACTGATAGATAAGTGCAAATCAAACTGTTCTATGGGTTTTGATTAAATACATGAGTTAAATACAGCGATAATTTTAACACCGCATATTTGCACACATATTAACACTCATTCAGAAAAGTTCTTTTAGGAAATTCAAACTATCGAAACATTATTAACAAACTAGTAAGTCTGCTAATGTGACTATGTTATTACACATTTGCCCTTGTAGTGTCCCGAGACTTCTTTGAGGAAGAAAGGATACATAATACTCGGGCAGAATACATAGACGTTCGCCATGCAGTGAAGCTTAGGACTACTAAAATGGCCTGAAGGGCAACCACATTTTGTAATTTTTTGTTTTGGATTGCTGGGTGCAGAAGGATTCGGGCTTTGTACTTCCACTGGGCGGCATGTCCTTTAGGCCGTGCTAGTGGCCCCCCAGCTTCCCCATAAGTTGGCAATGCGTATCCTACCCTAGTTGGATGATACAACTAGTAGATTATTCGAACAATCATATAAGATCAACAAAATTATGAAGAATTATGCCGAATTACATTTCAGTGACAAATGTTGATATTGGACAACTAAAGTACTACTTTTGATCCGTAAGTAGCGTTTTACCTAAAGGTTGTCAATACACGACATTCGACTTCAGGCATCTCATGAGTAACGAGTTCAGTTATCAACTAAGCACAAATGTAGGGAATGCTTACACCAATTCGTAAGCCACCACTTTTAGAAATTTCTCGCCAATTGAGAGTGCAGAATTAATGTCACTTAAAAGTGATTAAATATGGACCGCATGTAATCACAACCTATATAAAATATGAAAAGAGAGTAATGCAACTGAATAGTATGTTGCTTAAAGTAAGCGTCTGAAACTAAACACATTACTGCACACTGTGCCTACCCATCAATTTAATATGCTACGTCCGAGGTAGAGCACTTAAAACTAGTCACCATAAAACGCTAATTTGTCACTAGATTCTCCAAGCGTCGAACTTTTGCAAAAAAACTATTACATTGTCAGTGGAATGCGGCCTTCTATTTGATATAGTTGATAATAAGAATATGACATTCGCTCATTTCGAAATGGAATGTGTGGGAACAGTCCTTCTCAGTTTTTTAGAAGATATATAATCAAGAAAATTTCTTGCTTAACTTTGGAAAAGGTGTCTAAGAGGAATACACATTTTACTTCTTCAGCAGAATTTCAAACCCATTTCTCAATCCACATGAAAGGTATGACTTATTTCGCGTTGATGGCTGCAAAGAATTGCCAGTACGTCAGTCTTAATGTGGGCGGGTCAGGGTTCTTGAAAAACTAACCCTTCAGTTAGAGCTTTATAGCGGGTCTTACGGCTAGCCTTAAGCTGAAAAATATAATTACAAATGCAATTTCTAGTGAAAGTGTTGATTGTTGAGTAGTTTTCTGTGCCGATGCGAGAAGGCACAGCTCGAATGCTCCCTGCCTTTGAGCTGCCGCCTGAATACTACTTAATGGAAAATAACCTAAGTTAATATAATGTACGAGACTATGCAAAATCAAAATGTTTAGCCCTCGAAATGCGTTAAACATCCAAAAGGTCATTTTATGTATTAATTGTCAGCAGTGAAGAATACTGTTTAAGTTGTTTCTAATACTGTCCTCAAAAGATATTGGTTCAGACCTTCTTAATTTAGGCGGAGTTTGACCTTATCAGCAAAATTATGCTCATTCCGGCGTAATACATTTGGTTTTAAGTGTGTGCAGTGCTTTTACCCAAAGAACAAGTATCCTTTCGCACTACAGATATGCATTCTGACCTTTATCCTATGCTTTAGCTTGTGCAAAAGCCTCAGACAAATGCTCTTTTTTCCCGGATTGCCAAATCTATGCCAAAATTCCTTAGTTTTTGCTCCAATCAGCACATGCAATTCCAATGATTGAGATGTTTATGCATTTGAGGACTTAATACTATCTTAATATAAATTACCTAGCAACAGAAGTTTGTTTTATGCACTTCAAGTGAAATTTATAACCTGAATTCAACTAATAAGACCTATTTCATTCGATGGCTCTGACGGGGTTAATGTTTGCGCTTATGTATGACCTTTTTAAGGGAAAATTGCATACGGCTCTTTACAGGGTCAACAAAGGGCTACACACTACGAAAATGGAAGCATCGCAAGAGGCCTTACAGATTCTGTCGTTAAAATGTGCGGTTCTAAATAAAGTATGCTTTCCGATACTTTTACTATCTGATCAAACAGCAGAAATCCATTGTACATTTGAATATTTCACTTTTGAGTGTAGGGATCCGTCCCAAAATCACTACACAGGTACAAACGACTAATTTGTTCCGTCCAAAAACAAAAGCCGGCAAATGACATGGATGCTTTGCTTTACCACTTAGGTTTTGTGATTGCTCATTTTATGCATAAAAGTGGTGCTTACCATAAAGAAGGTAAATTTCGAAAAGCAAAAATGAAGCTACTGCAATTTTTACCGTCGACTAATCCATATAGTCAAGTCCAGAATTGTACTAGGTGATCAAACTAACTTGTTCGCTATGTGATGGAAGGCAAACCTCATCAATTTTATATTGCATTAGTAAGGTATCGGAACATAAAATCAGTCTTAAAATAGGAGGTAGTCAAGTTGGTCGGTTTTTTTTATTTTAAATGAGATGCTATTCTCATTTTTTACTCATCTTACTTCCAATTTCATTTCGATGCAGCTCAAACTAAGAAGCTGCAAAAATTTTGGCTACTTTTGTTTTGTTTTTTGTTTCAGACACCAGAAAGAATGCGAGTGCAAAATGAGGAAATGTGACTTTTGGCACCAGACACCTTAATAGCTTTCAACAGTATTGAAAATCATCGTAAAATATCCCAGATAGTAGTTGAGAATTTGCTAAAAAGGGACGAAATGGGAAATATGACATGAATTTTTATTTTTTAGGAGTGAGTCTTTGAGGGAGAGAGGTAAGGTAGGGAGGCCGGAGGATGACAGGGGACCACAGCAATTGTCATGTTTCGCAAGGTAAATAAATTAGTCACGTACAAGTTCGTAAATGCCAGGTCGGTTGCACCAGTTGAATTCCTGCAAACGTGACTAATGCCAGGCAGAAGGCGGCAGCAGCTTCTGCGTTCTGAGTGGGCATAACTACTCCCGCGTTCGATGCAGTCCGAACATCCGGGTTCGCCGTTCTACGTGACGCAGAGGTGGATGGATGACTTTTAGCCAAAAACAGCCACGAATCCGAAGCGCAGCCTGCCGCATATTCGGCGGCGTCTGTTATCTGATGCTCCTGCGTCATAACTCTGGAGGTGGGCAAAAGGAAAACACATTGAAGAGGGCACATGTCTGACTGCCATCACGAACTAATCGATAATTTTGGTGCTACAGGATACCACTATTTCATTAGATGGGATGAAGAGGCAATGAAAATAAAGGGCATTAAGTAGACAGTGTATTTCCACGCATACTATGCGCGATCGTGTGCCCGGATTTGTGCAATTTTCATGGGAACCCTTCATTTCTTAGTTTTTTCGAATTGTGAGTGGAAAAGAAAGTTGCAGTCAGCGAATTGGTAACATTAGCAAACTGTAAACTTACTAATGCTGCAAATAGCTATTAGACGATGCTGTACTCTATTTTACGTCAACCATGCATTTATTAAGGGATATACGTCAATCTATCTTTTAAGCAAAATTTAAGCTATTTTGAAGGGAAGCATGAATTGGGAGTTAACTTCTAGAACTGAGCAATTATTTGCATTTTTTGACTTGTACCAAAAATTGGCGATTCCTCCTGATCTGTGGCAGGTTGTTATTCGGTTTACGGACATGAAAAATTAGTGCACTTGGTAAGCTTTTGTAATCCTCTCCTTATTTTCGCTGATAAAATTTCCTCTAGTTAAGATACCGAAAAGTTAGCAATAGAAATCCAAGTTTTTAAACTTTGTATTCAAGGATGATGATATGGCACCGAATCACCACATCGCATAGCAACAGAGTATAAGAAGTTGCGCTAAATAAGCGAACTAATCAGTCAGTTAATTAGCTAATCAGTTTTATATCAGGAGGTACTGTTGAATGCAGACAGTATCCTTCTATTTTTACATCGATAATGTAAAGCCTACACTGACGTTATCGATATTGTGCAATCACTTAGCCAAAGTTTCTCTAAATTTTAGTAAAATGTTTGATGAACAAAGTTATTTTGGGTTTTATGACGCAAAACAAAGGTCGAGTCACAGTTCCCGTTGAATCCGTACCATTCTTAAAACTTTTTTTTAGACGATTCGGGTAGATTTTCAAAACCTTTAAAAATTACGACCTTTAGTGGGTTCACTGGCTTGCAAATGGATAAATGATGGATAAAAATGTCAGCATTTTTATGTTGACAATTTCATAATTAAGGGAAAAACATTGACAATGATAGGGTTTCAAGTATTCCCCAACCAATGCCACTGATAATTTGTTGGATTTACAAACAATGGCTCATTAAATTGTGATTAAATTCCGTCTCTACTTTAAAGCTAATTTCCAGCTTTTTAAAATTAGCGTAACAAAGAAATAATGCTGTTCAGGCGATTAGGAGCTTCAGCCGTACCCAGTACAACCAGGACCACTGCCAGTACCAGGCATTGCACTGCAACAGTTCCCAATCCAAGGGCTGTTATTCCTTTTGAGCAAACATCTCCATGCTGCGCTTTAAGTGTGCTAAGAAGTTTTCGCCCAAACTTGTCAGTGAGTTAACCAAAGGAGGGTGTGGGAATGGTAACTGAAATATGCGTACAATCAAAGGGTCTTCATTCCATACCCCGAGTTCAAATTATAGAAGAATAGTGAGGGAATTCGATACACGTTGCAAGTCATGTTTGCATGCTTGCTCTTAAGTAACAAATCTCAATTCTCCACGAAAACCTTCACTATGTAATCCCCTTTCCAAACTACATACATGCTTGACAAACCAATCTTCTCGATTTAAGCGTTTTAAATCGGTGGTGGATGGGAGGAATAACAGAAATCCTACAAAGTACTGCTTGACGTTGTACCATTAAAATGAAAGGAATTTTAAGAGCCATTCACAAAAATGGGCAATTCTGGAAGAATTAAATGAGGCCTTGAGTAAAAATACCGGGTTCTCAATGCGTAAAACAGCTTATTTCACTCTCATGATTTGACGTTGATTGGACGGAGGTTTCTAAAGCGAAATTGCAATTTCGTCTGAATGTCTTCGATTTATAAATATTTACACTTGTATGTAAATGGAAGTTCAGGACATCTTTCGAAGCTTCAGTATTTATCTGGGCACAATAATTCCATAAAATCCGGTGATTCATCGTCTCTACTCTCCACTTGATAAGACAAATAGGAGCGTCATACGACTGCCGCACGAACGGAGAATACTTCAATGGGATCGGCCTAAACGACGTATTTCCTTTAAGTGTGAATTGCCTTTTGATGGCTGTAAAGTTTAGGTTACATGTCTTTTTAGTGTTCAGAGGGCATCAAGAAATTACGTAAAATGAATACTATGTGTAGCAAAGTGTAGTTCATTGGTAAAGTAATTGCCTCCTCATAACTCGTTTGGCTTTATAAGGAATGGAATCAGTGTGGCTCATAGTGTTGTGCCAAAAATAAATAAGTCATTTTTAATTCATGTCATTAAAATTTAGTTTATAAATTAGAGGAAGTAATTATTGTAATTATGCCCCAAGCCATGGCATTAAAAATCATAGTATAGTTTGTGATTCCCCAACTGATACTGTCCCTAAAGTGAAGTATGGAATGAATTAACACAAGTGTGTTGCATACGGGAGGGGAAGGAAGGCGATTCAACTGACCTTGGTGAATTATATGCTTTTAAAGAGCACCAAGCAGAGTTGAATGCCTAATGACTTTGCGCCCTGCTTCGGCAATGGTTCATCCAATCGGGCGAATGCAGCTGAATGTGTCCACGAACGGCTCCTTGCCAACCTCGAAGTGATCCATCACAAGTATGTGTAAGTCACAAGGAAGAATCATTCCACCTCAGCATTTCTGATACTCCTGTGAAATGGTTTCTTAGCAATTGGGGGCTCTCAGTTAAAACGAAAGTAAAATTGCTGATGCACAACAAATCATGGGCTTTTTAAAAACGCATTAGTGTACCCCGGCCAATATGTGTACGTTTCAGTGACGTTGGCCATAAAATTATTACTGTCCACGGTTCGAGCGCACGCATCAGGTAGCTTATTACAGCTGCTAAAGCATTTCAACCGCTTAAACTATTTCTTGTGAAAAAAAGTGCACAAGAGCATCAAGTGGTTTTGAAATTCCCATCTGGATTTATTGAGCTTAGATTGGTAAATGTTGAAGACAGGATAATGTGTTCAGATAGCAATATTTACCCTAAACGAATTCAACAATAAGTATATTTTTAAATAGATTTAGGTGCATTTTAGATAAAATAAAATCTCATTCCCAGAGTTTACAGCTACTCTTAAACGCTATTAAAAAAACTGCTGAGGCTAAATCCCATTTAGCCAAAAACCACACATGCCGTTTCATTTCAAAGGTCTGTATATAGCAAAACAAGTTAGTGGTCTAAATTATCAGAGCATACCTGCCTTCTCAAAAATAAGACGAAATATTCAGAAAAACGAGGTTCGCAACCTGACTAAAGGAGCGAAGAAATGCTGCCACACACTTGTTTACTCGACTCACGGATAGTGAACCCACATTTCCCATCTTATCTAAGTCAAAAATTAAAGGATAACTTGTCTAAGATCCTCCGCAGTTGCTTCTCAAGGATACCTAAAATTCTATGCTTAGTGTTTTTTGAATGCTTTATTATTCAAACACCTTTTATACATCCTCTCAGAGCTTCACTATCACGAATTTTAGGGCAGATTACATATTAGCGCAGCAAAGGGATGCTAGGCCAGGCGTATATCCCTGCTTTCGAAAGGAATACCAGGGGTGTGCACTCCAAGATGCACTTCATAATTTAACCTATTTTCTACATGAAAAAGAGAGCCATTTTATCCAATCTACAAGTGGAAGTTATAGAATTTTCGAGGAACAAAAAAAATGCATAAATTCAACCTATTGCCTAATTTTTTACTGAAATCACTACTCGAATTTTTTATTCCGAATTATGCAGAACAGGACAGCAGTTGCTATGAGGTATCAAATACTGGAAATTATTCAGCTTTCTGGCCTTCTTCCTGGAACTACTGATCGTGTAATACTTGGGATCCGACAAATGAACAGACTTGTGCGGCCGAATCGGAAACACTTCTTTAGCAATTCAACATCGAAATTGTTTGTGTTGTTTAAAATAATGATGAAACTAGAATAAGGACTATTTGATTAAAAATTACGGGTGCAAGGGCGCCTACGAACGGAGACCTTGCCTTGATCCTGGAAAAGATCAGGAAGGCAACACATGATCGAGCATACATGCAAGATTTACGCAAAATTGTATTTAAATATTTTGACACTGGAACAGTTGCATTTGCAACGACCTACCCAGGAACGGCTGTCTCAGACTTAGAAAAACAGTTTCTTTAGCATGTAACATTTCTGTGTATTAGAAAGCAGGGTCTTATCGAGCCTTACCCGATAAAAATTAAACGTTTTCGATGCTTGTTAAATTTAACTAATTCTTACGCTATTTTCAAACTTAGCTACGGCCGTAATATAATATATTTGATGAAGGTAAAGTACCTTGATTATTAGACCGAATCTCACCGCTTAATGTAGCAGCTCGCGGGAATCCGGGTCTCTTATGCGTACGACTGAATGTGAAATGTAGACCAATAAAGACTAAGAGTGGAAACACCGATTAAACTAAAACAAATGCATTGAAACTGACTGAATAGGGCATTTAAATATTATACTCAAAGAAAGGATCTTTGAAAGAGTGTCAAACTAATTGACGGATGAGATAGTGCACATTGTAAAGTCCTGCTGCATAATAATTTCAGAACATCGAAAAATGCAAGAAGCGGGAGATATAATAAAAATTATCATTGCATAGGAAAAGCGAAACGGCAGGCAGGAGGGGGTTTTGGAGGGAGGCACTTCTACTTATATTACTTAATTCTATAAGAGACGGGTGGAACAAACCTAAATGTAGATTATTATTTGAAGGAATACAGGATTAATACACGTAAAGTATTGGCTTTTGTCTTTTTTGCAGTAAGTTTATTGGTTCAAATTTTGTTGTAAAACTGGACTCCTTAAAGTGGCAAGTGAGTGCAGAATGGCAGATTTGCGACCAAGCATTCGGCCATTTACATGGAACTTTACCGTTAAGTAGCCATTAACTCAAATTTCTGGTAAATGCTGTAGCATTTACTTAATTGAAATTGAGAGGACTGACAATGATTCGCAAAATGCACATAAATAAGGTGAAATGGGCAATTACTTTTATACCTTAGAATCCTCCATCAACCGTATCACCCATTATTATTATCTTTGGAAATCGCAGCAGATCCGCAGCCTTGGCATTAATAAGTACAAGGACGAGCCGAAAAGTAAACTTTGAAAGCTAGGCAGTTTAGTCAATCTAGTTACCAAGCGTAGGGCTTTAAAAAGCCCACCAGATCTAAATGCTTCAGTTGCCTTTAAATTACTTGTTTTAGAAATCAATGCAGAGCGTTTAACCCAAATTTTCGTGACAAATGGAGATATCAGAATGCACGTTCGATATTAATGATTAAAAGCACTTTACATACAGCATTATACTTCCTCGTATGTGGAAGTGCTGTAGCTCCCCGACACTTCCCTGAAGGCGAAAGAAGCCGTAATACTCGGGTATAATATATACATTCGACATACAATAGGGCTTAGGTCTACTGGCATGGCCCAAAGGCCAGCCCACTCGGCGAGAGTACGATGGTGTAGCCCCTTAGTGATTCATTTCCTAAATCCTGAGTTAAACAAACAACCAACGTATTACAAGTTCACATAGGTGACCACTAGATGCCGACGGGATTTAAACGAAATTATTAGGTATCTTTTTGAATGCGTCAACTTTATACTAATGGCTGCCAATCGTTTAAAGTAACAATGCAAGTGGTATATTTCCACGAATTTTTAGGGTAAAAAAGCGCTAATACAAAAAACTTGAAGTGATGATTAGGAATGCGAGGAAACATCTTGCACTTCATAAAATGCATTGTTAAATTCAATTGCAGTGACAAACGCTGTTTATGCGTACCTTCTAACAAAGCAAACTAAACTCCTAAAAAGGATTTGACGGTTTCTATTCAAGATATCCTTCATGAGGAAATGGAATCCCTTCACCATCGATCATTCCATTCCAATGTGGATTGGATAATGGAATGCATATGCTGTCAAAGCAGAATCAACGGACAGAAATTTACAAAATCAAGTGGGTTTTTTTAGTCCTTAGTTTACCCATTATTCACTCCAGAATTCTTCAAAAATCACCCAAGGCTTGTCATTATTTTATCCACTGAACAAAAAAGGGCCATTTCGACCTCTTTGGATCACGTACAGGTGCCAGTAAGTGACCCTAATCCAAGTAAATGTCTTCCCTCATTAAGGCAAAAACAATCCAAAAACATTCCAGTGCTTACGTGGCACTCAGCTTCGTGTCAGACAGTAGCGAAATTCCAGCTTCGTACATGATCTCTCACAAGGCCAGCAGAGATGCCCAATCGTTAGCCATTCAAAAGATGGCTACTCGGTAAATTGATTCCGACCGTTCCTTGTGAATGATTCGTCGACACTAGTCTCAAAGATAACGTTTAAAGTAAATATAAGTGAATTTTAGTCACACAAATTTTAAAAATATCTGCGGAACATTATATTTTCTACACAATTCTTGTGTGTCTGTAGCCTTAAAACAATGTGCTGGTGCATTCCAAAGTGATGCTAATTATAAAACGTTACCTGTATGATTGAGTTTTTCTAATATACTGGCCTTCGGTATTTGTATTATGCATCAGTGTAGTAAGTAAATGCAATACAGAAAAATAGTCAACCTCCTATTTCCTCTAAAAAAGAGACTTACTCATTAAAGTCGTGGCACTACTAGAGTAGAGCATGAAAGTATTGTACGTTATTTCAATAGAAAAGTGAATTTTTAATCTAAAAATGCAAATACATCTTTAAAATACCATTCTATAGGTGAATGATCAACTAAGTCCTTTGTTTGCAAACATTGTGATGTCTCTCATTTTTTCGTCGTAACTCGTTCTCGTTTTGTCAGTTATACGCCCTATTTAATTTCCAGATCAAGATGCTAGGTGATCAGACTTTCTCAAAATACTTGCAACGCGATAATACATTAAGGGGTTATGCAAGAATTAGGGTGTAAAATGGAATTACGAAGTAAGAAGACCGAATAAAAATTTCTTCCACAGAAGAATGAATATCTATTCTTCACCAGCGGTCTCTATGCCTTTAACAGGGGAATGATAGCTTCACTCCACTTGCCTGGACACGAAATTATCATCATAAACAGTAGATTTTCACTTTGACAGGACTTTAAAAGTTTCACTTCCCGATTCGTTGAGCTAAATTTTAGGCAAATAGCGAAAGCGAAGGGAGTGTGGGAGAATGAGATTACCGACTTGAAGCCATAATTAAAAGGTGCTTTAAAAGAGCTACTAGGAATAGTCTAGGCTGCTCTGACTATGCGTAGTGGGTTTCTATTTGAATTTCACAATTTTTTATAATACTTTGGTGTTTGCTGAGCTACATCACATGCTAAATCGTGGGGCTGGAGATTCAAATCAAATCCAATGTAATATAATGACTGGGAGAAAATCATTGCGCATTTCTGTAGTAATGAAAGAAAAGTGCACCGCTGTAAAGCGTTTGCGAATGATTTCAGTGGCGAAGTGTGGACAGCTTCCACAGTACTTAAAAACTGAATTTACAGTTATATAACTCGAATGTGTGTGGCTTTTTGTTTTCACAAAATGACAAAAACCACTCCAGGTTATATTCTAACAATACCAGTTTTTAAATTCCTCAAAAATACTCAACTAGGATCCACAAATTGCTTCCTTCAGGGATACACTGTTCATGTATACATATTTAATCTAGGCAATACACAAGCTAGGAAAAGCATACATTCTCCACTGAAACTCATGCAGTGGCAACGCATTACTACATTTTAGCATTTGGGAAAGCGAAAGATTTGTACATACCGAAGATAAAAATGCACAGTCCAGAAGATGCCTTTCAAAAGTGATTAATTGCTACAAGATGGAAACTGTGACAAATGATGTACAAATACCCACACCCTGGAGTGGTTAAATTTGTGCAAATCTTGGAAACAAAAACGCTCCGGCCATGCATCCACTTGGTTAACCAATTCCCGCTTTCCTTGTTTCCTTTTACAATTTGAGTGTTCTAAATACTTTTTGAATTTTTACCCTTTGAAGATAAACCACTTTTGAGGCAATTAAGCTAATGGGTTGGGCTGCTGTTTTACATTTGCCAACTAGAATGCATGTTTTTAAGAGCAAGACATGAGATCAAGCAATCAGATTATTCCAGTATGCAAAGGGACCGCCATTATGAGGATAATTTATAGTGGAATTTATTCAGCTAAAAATAAATCTATCCACACATCTAGATTCGTTTTACTAACCTTTATTGGGGTTATGCTAACACAACAACTGACAGGATGTAGTAGTTTCCCTTCCTATTTGACACCATTTTCAGGTGGGAAAATTTATCAAGGGTATCAAGAATTTATGAAAGTTGGTTGACCCATTTTCTAGCTACGGGGTATTCATGTGAAAATGCCTCCGCGGCGTTATTCCGACCACGAAGGAATGCCCAATACATATCCCCTCCTACCACCTTGTATTAATGTCAATATTACGCGACAAAATACAATTTAGCGCGGTATTTGAAGACGAGTGAGGAATAAAGCAACCAGAAAATAAACCTTTAACGCTGTTTGACAGACTTTAAATTGAAAATAGGGAAGTGGGAGAGTAAAGGTAACTTGAGAAATTGTATCAAGCCAGTGCTCGTACTGGAGGAGTCAGGTCAAGGTGTGCTTATTGAATTGCACGACAGACGGAATCAGATGTGCTAGCTGTGTGTGGCTAACCCTAGTGTTTCTTTATGCCCGCACAAAAGGTAAGGATCGCTTTCTCTGTCTGCGCTCTCCTAGGAAGATATTAGATGCACACGTAAGCAAATGCATGGAACAAAGAAAGTAGTTTTCTTCAATGCTTGTTTGTTCTACAAAGCCATTGACTAGTCCCCTATGGTGCAGATTTCCACTTACGCAAGGTCATTGACTGTCTGGGCTGGAAAAGGCACTGTTATCACCTGGACGAATCTGTATTATCTTAGACAACGATTCTCACTGGATCAAATCAATGAGATTTGATAGTACTACCGGGAAATTGTGCTGTTTTCGAGATCATTTAGGCGATTTTGCCGTAAGAATTAGCGCAAAAGGTGGTTATTCCTATTTCCATGTCTTGTTTTGTGTTCTATCTTTGAAGAATTATTATACACTTTGGATGTTATAAAGTTATGTTTTTAAGCCATCATGTTGGGGGCGTTCATTACGTGAGCCAGGGTTGAGGCAAACAGATTCGAGTAGGTCATTTCTTTCGCCTTTGGCTTGGCGACTTCTGCTAAGAAATGGAATATTTCGGACATTATTGCGCAGAAGTTTACCGCGTATGAAAATCAGAAAAGTTTCCAACAGGTTTCAGTGCCATTTTCTTGAACATTGGGTGTGCAAGCTGGCCATAGCATTGTTGTTACTAATTTGGACTTCCCAATTTTTACAGGAATGTATGGCCAAGATTTCCGGAAATAATTCAACAAAATTAAAATTCTACCACTGTTTGTGCAAACACTTCGAGGATTATGGATCAAACTTATTTCTTAAACTATTTGGATGTTCTATTTCATTCCATTCCTACATACAGTGTAGGAAACTTCAACTCAGTAGGATTGTAGCCGGAACACCATTTGCATCGGTTCGCATGAAAGTGATTCATTCAAAGCTTACTGCTATCCAACCAAGTGCTCGTGTCACGAAGGGCATAAATCCCACAAATGATAACTTGTCGATTTCATAAGAACACTCGTCTTCCCATATTCGCGATTGGTGAGTAAAAAGTCTAATGAGAACTTTCAGCATTTTAAATATTTGATTTTAAGGGAGGAGGTTGTTTGTTCAATACATCAAGCGGATGAAGCCAATATCCCATGGAGAGAATGCAAATAAGACTTCGAAATCTCGGCATTGTACTCAGGCAATATTTACGATTGCATGTGGCGTAGAGCCTTTAGTCCCCCCTTATGAAAAAAATTAACTAACTTAACTATTCCTTTATTTATTCACGAGGTCAAATGCACAATTAGATCAACTGTCTACATTGTCAGAATTCCAAATGCTCTGAATGTGGGTAACACAAGTGGTAATATATGAGCCTCTTTCCATCAAAAAACGGTTTTGCGCATCAACCTGTCAAACTCTTCTACCTGCTTGTTTCTCTTATGGAGACCGACTAATAGGGGGAAGGAGGTGTTATAAATGACCCGCCTAACCATGAAATGAAAGACTCAGTTTACTAAGAATTCTATCCATAAACATCAAAAATGCAGAATATCTCTTATTCGAATTTCGCCAAGCCTATGGCTAACAGCTTTTGGAGAAAACGAGGTTGTATTTAGACCATAGGCGAAATAAAAGTAAATCTTTGTGCAATTTAGACTCAATTTCAAATACTACATACACGAACAGGGTATGGGACGTAGTAATGGTTGAAAGAATGATGGTTGGATGGAATACTTTTACTTCATAGAAGAAATTAGTTTGAAAATTGCTGAGCCAGATGAAGTTTATTATTCCCTTGTGCTGTGCCAGAGGATTTAGTTGAAGAGTAGCCAGATACTTTAAGATTCACAAATCACTACCATTGTAGACGACAGTGACCAGTCCAACACTAATTTTTCCACGTTGACACAAGCCAATGTTGTGTTAAGCTGTGTTGTGGATAAGGAAAATGCCGGGTTGATTTATGCTATTTGACCTCAGCAAGGCAATAAAATGGAATCCACTGGAATAGATCTGCAC
>CABFON010000167.1:0-14174 GCA_900683695.1 Echinococcus oligarthrus
GTGACCGACGAGACCATGCGAGGGAAGGCTCGCAAGTATCCTGAGCTTAAATCCATCGCCTTTGGTCTAAGGACGAGGTTTGCGAAGAGGGCAGAGCTGCAGGCATCCTCAATGAAGGAAGCGAGGGGGCTGACGAGTATTGTGATGAAGAATGAGAGGCATTTGAGAAGGTTCGCAGAGGAGTTGGAACGGATATGACAAGAGAATATGGGATATAATGTAGAGGAAGAAGCTAAAGTTGTCTGCTTTTCCTGTCATGTAAATGCCGTTTCTGCTGCTGGTGAAGATGCAGGACCGTCGCAAGTATTCCTAGCTGTCTGGCTGGGATTGTGCCTGTATGCCTTTTCGTCTGGACATCCCTGATCTATCCACCCATGCACCTATTTATTCAGTTCCACTACCTATTCTCACCTATTCCCCTATTCATCTCGAGTGCCTTCATTCATACGGGTTGCAAAATGGGGAGAACATCCGACATTTCCTGATCACACACTAACCCACTGAATCCCATTGTGGAAGTGTATACTACGACTGGAAGGGAATATGAGACAAATTGTCAAACTCACACGTGAACGCCTAAGCCTATCGTGTCCAAGGGAGTGAGTATGTTACGACAAGCAGATCCCATCCAGAGGTTTTGAAGAATAGAATCTAATGCAACTCTTCAGACCCACTCCAACTTCCAAGCGAAGACACTTATCGCATAATACTGTCATTTTGCGGACAAACTACCCGTTTACTATTTAACTAGGTTTTGATGAATGCAAAATGAATCAATTGCTGAGTAACACAAGTCTGTAGATCTCCAGGGCCTTATATCTTACCACATCGTGCTTTGACTTTCTGCATTTCCCTAGCAATATTCACTGATATCTGCAAATATTTTCCCGACTTTACACGGGATCAAACATTCAGAGGTTAAATCTTTATCTCATGGATTACCTTAACAAAGACGACAAATGTCGAGAGCAAATTCTTGTTAAAGATAAAGATGAAAGGACATTGTTCTCTGATATCTATATATGTATTCATTCAAATACCGTGTCCAAACAGTAAGGGCTAAAATATGCGGTAAGTGCCTGATGCCGATGGCTGCAAACGTCTTTTATGGCAGAATTCGGCGACAGTGGGTGCTGCCTTGAACCACATTCGACGAATTGATTTCAAATATGGTCCCATTGTTCAAGAGGCAATAACTTGGGAAGTGAGCTTTCCAGTCGAACTTGAATCGGCAGACAAGGGCTGCTACGACCGTTGAAACACAGAATAAAATAAAGGCCGCTCGTGTACACACCGTGGTTGGTGTGCATGCTTTCAAATTGGCGTCGCTTTCGTGAAGACTTCCCTCCTCTTCTAAAGTCAGACGTAGCTATGTCATACAACATGCTTATCAATTAACGCCAAGACGGTGCATATTGTACAGATTTTTGTTGAATTCCAGCTGTCCGTTCTTCAATATTATTTCTAGGAAAAGTGTTACCTTAATGGAAACTGGTGGTTTGACGTGTGCCATACAACGTTCAACCACTTTATTAGCGAATGTTCATTATTGCCCAACACAATGCACTCGATCATATGCATGATTAACTTCAATGTCAAACCTTTTACTACAATATCAGGCTGCTCTGGTAGATGGTTGATAAACTTGATTTCTGTCCTCTTCGTGGCCTAAAATGAAACACCAATAGGGCACCGTGTAATGTTTGATTGTATTCCCGTTCCAAGGGTTAGTGTACGTATCAGATTGCATAAATATCATATTTATTGATAATTTCGATATTACTACCTTCAAAGTGAAGCATTTTACTCACCTTCCTACACATTTCGTTCCAGTCGATTCGCTTGATTATGATTATATAAACAACTGACTCCAATCCCGTTCCTAAGCACAGTCCCAGCCAGAAGCCTGTAAGGCAGAAATATCCATTGTGCGTGACATCGTCAGACGCTGGGTAGGTGCATACACATGAGCTTAATCACTCAAATCCAAATCATCGTCTCCAAATATATATTTCCAACAGTTCCTGGGACTCGAGGATGCACTAAAAGCCTTGGTAGTCGCCGTATTATAATTGTTTAAGCGGTTCTCTCTCGTCAAAAAATCTAATGCTTTCCTTAGCACCACCACCGCAGTCGTACTGCCTTCAATCGTTGACTAAGGTTAGATGATAGAAATGAGGCGGAATGCATGTCCATGTGGCCTAATAAACTCACCGGACACGCCAAGGTTGGTCAACATCAGAAGACAGAGACCCATTGGTCCCCCAATAATGTACAAGCATACCATGGAGACAATGGCACCAGTTCGTTGCATTCCGACTCCGCAAATGATTCCCGAGCATACAGCCTTTGGGAAAAAAACTTTTATAGTCTAATGCTAATGCCTCCTTTAAGAAATGCCATATTTTATTTTGTGCTAAGTAATTTTGCGCATTTGTCTTTACGATTTTATATTTCAAACAAATATTTAGTTCTAACCACCTCATTCCTGGTACTTCCGGCAGTTCAAATAAACATGTGCCGATTTTGTCCTTTAACTGCTATACTCTTTCCACACCTTTTGGTAATTGAAATTATGCAAAGAACAGTCGCTTTCGACACACTTTAATGCAGTTTCGTTAATATGGGCGGAGGTTTGAACAGCTAAGTAACTCTTACTCCCAACAGTCACGCTGAGAAATGTCGCTGCCAACATACTCTGTGAGAAGTGTCAATTACCGCTTTGTTAACATCGTGGGGTTTTCAATCGGTCGAGTTAATCTTGCAGCTAGAAAAAATCTGAAGTTCAGCATGAAATAAAGCATATTATTGGTCGTAATAACTTACCACTATCGAGTCAGTAAAAAGAAAACACGGTATGACGATAAGCCCGTCGGCAGCCATTTGAATAAGTTGTCTGCAAACAAAATAATCTGCTATTTATTCTGCTGGAATAATAACTGCAACATATGGACATAGTTCAAAAAGTTGGCTATGGTAATGGAGGAAGCAGGCATTAAAAATTCGCTATCGTGTAGGCTTATGATTCAACGAGAGTGAGTTAGCGGTCGAGTTCATCAAAATGATGAAAATTCGTTCACGCAAGTCTAAATCTTCCTTGTTGGAAAGAAACCGACTTGTAGATATGGAATGGACAAAATTTAATTTTGGCCATCCTAGTGGCTTGAAACTATGATACCTGCAATACTATTGTTTCGTCCATTCCTTGCTAACTTTCCACCTATGAGATGCAAGCACATTGCATACACTTGAAATTGTCCTGAAAAGTGTGCGAATAGAAGTGGATATCGGTCACGTTCCAGTAACATCGAACTGACCGACTAACAATACGGTTTAAGTGGGAGACTTTCATGGCGACGCGAAAATACCTGCAATTACTTCATGCAAGGATGGTGTTTTGAGCATAAGATACACTGACCAAATTTCGTCCGCATAGTCACCTGAGTAGGTTAAGACATGTCTTGAGGTGACCATACCAGTGTGCTAGGTGCAAGATGCTCAACACCTCTATGTGTAGTCATGGTTGCGGGGAATAAAAGCGAGCCTTTCAATTTGCTCATAAAGATAAACGACTAACAACTGAGGGGATTAGAGAAAACAATAACTTTTGGATCTGTCCATATTTTGGCTCAAACTGGACCTAGACCTAACAAGGTTTGTGCCTTGCACACCAAATCGCAATATTATCTTTGCACAGGCAGGGAATATGTACGTTTCAAGTTGTACTGCAACTTGATCAGTATAGCCTGCTTGACTTCTAAAAGGTTGGTAATTAAATGTTTATTGTAAGGTTAGAAGTCTTGACAGCTTAACAAAGAAATTGTTCACCTCGCCGCAACAATTGTTAACATTTTTAACCATGACAACAAACGTCCTACCTGTAATTAAGAAAATTGGTAATTAAAGTCTTGTCTCCCTTTACTGAAAAGCCAGTAGACTTGTAGAAGCTTATTGAAATTAGGGGCAGGCTCAAACCGCATCTCAATCTGTGAAGTGGCACTACTGCTAACACGGGAAATTACTACCGATGTGAAGCAAACATTTAATGTGGGATTTCGATGGCGCAATTGCTGGTGATAAGAGTAGAGTCATAAATTTAATGTTTCGTTGGTTTGCCCAGCGCTAATGTCGAGTGTTTAAGTCTATAAAACACAGAAAATTCGCTCAACTATTTTTGTGAAACCTACTTTAAGCTTATTTAGTCGATGAGACTTACGGGTCGCTCGTGAATATCCGGGGGATATAGAACCTCGTGCAGATAGTGATGACAAAGTTCACAATCGCAAGAACCACTATAACAGCAAAAAAAACATTGCTGGAGTGTGCAATCCCTTAAAGACGCCATTGTGGTAGGTCATCTCGAGTACCTATTGTAAAAATGGCGACACAGGAAGTAGACATTGGTCCTTCTGCCTTATTGGCTCCAAGGAATTGCCCAATTCGTATTGTCGATGCAACGCAAAATCCAAAAGGAAACTACATTTGAGAAAACAAATCAACAATTACTCAGAACGGTAATTTGTTGGCCAAGTAAGGGCCTTATTAACTCCCTCTTCTGGTTTACGCATCTGCTGGCCCGCCACCCCTTTGGACGTCATCTTAGCGAAGCAACATTTGGTTTTGTCTAATATGCGTGACAATGTGAATATACTTCCACACAGTTTATCACTTAAATGTCCGCAAACACATTTGCTTAATACCTGGAACCCTTTTGTATCAATGGGAAATAAAATTGAATTGAATATAAATTCTGGACTAGCGATTCAGGGTGGTTATCATAAACTTTAGCTGACATTTGTAAATGGTATGACCAGTTGAAGAAGTGCCCATAAGCCTATTTACAAATGTTAAACATACCGTATAGAAGATTAGGGTTTCAAAATTATTAAGAATCGTCTGCACGGCCAACGCATGCTCGCCACGAAGTCCTTTAAGGAAAGTAGGAGTTAGAAGAAGAAATGAGCCCTCTATTCCAGTGCATTAATTATTGGTCTTTTCCTACAGCTGTACACCCTCAATAGTAGTAAAACAGGATCATGCCTTTTTATTATCATACCCGCGGGACTCGCATGCATTCATCAAAAAATTTAAACCGCGAGGTATATAGAGGGTGGGCAAACGGCGTGACATTCTTAATCACGAGGCCCTTTAGTTGATCCGCCCATCACGTAAACACGCGTAAAAAGTCAACCATTTTCCTCTTCCAAAGTATTTTATTCCATGACGGTAACCGTGTTGCTACCAATGTTACAACTATACTCTTCTGCAATCTGAAAACAGCCTTTATTCTTACAACTTGGCATCAAATACTCACTCATATCCCATTTATTTATGAACGCTGATGTCACTTCAACAGTTTTTATAAAACGATTGCTGCGGATCCAGCATAAATGAGAGGTCTTTTGAAAAAAGTCAGAATGGTAGGAAAAAATTTACCTGAAAGTAAGCTGCCAGACTCGCACACCCACCACTCGAGACCAAGCATCATCATACCGGGTACCGCAAGGCGAAACCAAATCCCCCAATCATGCCACAACTCGATGTGGATGGCTATGGCACAAAGGAGGTGCAAATTGATAATTGTTCAATTAAAATTACATACCAAATGTCTTCACGCCGCCAAAAAACTTTTATCACATTTGATTAATTTGAGCACTTTACCATAGCAGCTATGCCGGATTCAAAATGGATTAAAATTTAACACCGTGTTCTTCTAAAGTCCGACTATGACAGAGATATCTTGGGCTTTTATGGGGAAAGCTACTCCGTTATCTGACCAAATGCACTTTGAAAACAAGCAGATATTCATTGTCTACAGCACCTGCAAGCCCAAAAAGAAGCATTTCTGCTTTAAATTTCTAGGTGTTTTAAAAGTCTTCCTCTATCAGACCCTCAACAGAAATTTTATGCTTCCCATATTTGCTGATCTATTCCTACCTAGTCGTTATCATCCAAAACTATGACCACTTCTGCGACCCGGCAATTCAGCCAGTGGGTGAAACACAGATACTGCAATATGATTTTATGTGAGGTGTTGAAACTAAAGAATTATACTTCCAAATCGTTTCAACTCTGCAGTTTTTTTTCCGTCAGAACCCACTGAGATCCAAGTTCACAAACATGTATAGCTATTAAGATGCCCCGGCCAAATATAGTCAGCCTTTGGCCAAAAGCCAATCACCTGCTGCCCTCACATGTGGGAGGCTATTCATGCACGTCCTTAGCCAGTTTTAGGTGCTTCGACTGACAATCTCGATTGAGAAAACAGCCAACACGCATAACACTCCTACTGCCACTACGAAGTCGAGCGTTCGCCCTTAACATTTCAATGATTTACTGATTAGACGACTTTATAATTGCACATTTTAAGAAAATACATGGTAATGATACCCTCGAATCCGATTAATTTCCCCTTCTCAGAGCTATTTTGCCTTATATACGCCTAAATTTGGGAAACAGGCTCGTGACCGTGAATATCCGTTTACCAAATCGTAGATCAAATTAAACTTCACTCTTCACACCATGAATTGAAGCAGCTGACGATTGAGCTGCTGAGAATGCCTACAGTCCTGCGAGATTTATTAGCGTAGCCTATGAAAGATTTGATTTGTTGACCAGTGTCTGAACACTCTAGAGGGTCAAGCTCTCTCTCAGTCCTTCTGTTTGACACAGAACGCGAGGATGAACTTTACGTGTGCTAATACTTTAGGCTTAAGATCAGGCAGTTGCTAAAAGCACACCTAAATGAGACCACTGAGTGCTTTACATGCAGTCTGCGACATTTAGGCGTCAGATGCACGCACACACACTGTGTGGTTTCCTTTCAACTTACATACGTCGGAACACAAATTCCTCTTTTCTAAGGTCCCCATCTTTGATTACCTAGTTAGGAGTTTGATAGGGTCGAGGCCACGATCATAAATCCAGTTTATACCAAAAACTCACCATCCCAAGTATTTCGGTAAATGCGCGAGATTAGGATGTAGGCAACGACAACTGACGCTTGTGCCATAAATCCCAGTGATTGCGAGATCGCTGAACCACTTTTCAAATAAAGATGCTTGGCTGACAAGTAGCTCGTTTCGCATAGCGTCAAGACAAAAGTAATAGAACAGAAGCATAAAGTTGTGATCCTCTGCACTTATGTAATTTACCAGTATTAGGCATACTCTATGCTGAGATGGTATTGTATTCGTTAGAAAGAACTACTAGAATATAGCATGCCCTATGACCTGAGGTTGCATCCTTGCTGCAAAACAATTTTTTCAAAATAAAGGACCACAATTTTTTGAAACTTGAGATTAGCCACAGGATTACTCATTATCTTCCGAGGCTTCTTTCAAAATGCGGTTAAATGTTCAAACGTTGCCTATCTCATCCGCTTTTAAAAGTGAGTTCAATTGGCTATTCCAAACCTACACAAATCCAAAGTCGCTGTAGAAACTGAAGAGGTAGTGAGCACCTGCATTAACACAGTTTCCAATTATGCTTGCCAGAAGGGGTGGATAGACCTTATTCTAAAAGCATGAGATAAATGTATCAGAGGGGCAAAAATCGGAACTAGAAGCACTCGGCTTGACCTACCTGAACTTGGACGTATTTAGTAAAAATTTCAATTGTTGTTGCGAACTAAAGTAATCCACTGACTCGGTAACGAAAATGCAACTTACGAATAGTCCGGGTATAAGTCCTAGGAGGTAGTTTCCAGTGTACCTACGAGGTAAGTAATTTTTTTAACTAAGCCTATGATCCAAAAACATACCCAATGAAGTTCAAAGAATGGTGCACCATGCTAGACTTAGTTAAACATAACAAGCAAATGTATGTAGCTAAAATAGTTCGTTGCTTAATCTAGAATGTGCTGCAATTAAGATGTGCATTTCAGCAATGTTAAGAAGTAAAAAAATATGTGCTTTTTACCAGTTCTAAATATCTCTGCTGCTTATAAAGGCTGTACCTCTACTACAAATCACCACAACCAGCTAACAAGTTCTTTAACACTTTGCTATGTAAGTAAAGGAGTAGTATGTGCTAAATGTTAATATCAACACGGTCTTACTTAGCCACTAATGGCGGTTGGTTGGTAGCCAGCAGAATGGGTTCAATGATTATGTAGATCGCCCAGCACGGGAAGCAGCAAAACGTCAAAATTACGATGGCTGAATCGTAGATAGAGACTGTAAGACATCTAACAAGAATGCGCACAATTCATATATGTAAAGTTGTTTTGCAGTCTGGAATTAGCTTTGAAATTATAATACTGCAAAAATACCTATATCATGAGGTTCAATCCTATTACACTATTAGGCATGTAAAATGCGCAGATAAAACAAAAAGGAGATTAGAAAGCAATAAAACATGTTTGTGAAAGAAATGGTTAGAAAAGGCATTTCAAACAGACAGTAAACTTGGACTCTGTTTGCTCAGTAGTTTCTTATCACGGTTTCAAGTCCGCGCTTTTACAGGGATATGCAGAGGTCGATGAATACATCATATAATACTCAGTTAACAAACCTCTTTGAACTTGAACACCAAGGCGAAATTTGTTTGATCCTCCAAATGTCTGTAATGCACAGGGGGTAAAATGTAGGTTAAAGATAGAAAAATGACGATGGTCAATCAGATATGCATTTCGAAAAATATTCTTAGGGGTGGTTTGATTCCTTTGACTATATGACAATATCGAGTCTCGGGTAAACTAAACTTAATCTGAAATCTTACAATTCAATTCCTCCAATTCCTCCTAGAAATCACTTGAGCAGATAGGTGACTAATAGTGTGGCATACCTGTGAAAACAGGGTTTCACTGGCCGTAAAGAGCCCAAATATTATTGAAAGTCCTGCGACATGAAAAATGGAAATTGCGAGGCCACCGGCAGCCAGCTCAGTCTTGCCCATTCGGCCAAGAAAAAAAAGACTAACCGGCACTATGGCGTAATTGCTCATGCTTGTCAACATCTAAAATATCGCAAATATGGAAAGTTCGACAAATCTATTTAAGACCTTTGTGCGTCTTTATTAGAGGTCTGTGTGCATGAGCTAAGCAGAAAAGGCTTTTTTGGCGTCACCTGCCTTTCTCTTTGTTTTCAAAAGTCTCCATTAAAGTCAGTTCAAATATTTTGCTGGTACAAAGGTTAAGTTCGCTTTTAAAGTTTCACTTCACGCAAATCCAGCTGCGCTCTATATGTTATTTGAAAAGCTACGATGAGAACAATTACAGCTAATGAAGTGAGGTAGCGCTCCCGTCACTATGAATGAGTTGAAAAGAGCTGGAAGAAGCCCAAAGTAACAATTAGGAAACAGAAACTTGTGATGTGCTCGTGTTGTTGCACTGTTTAAAGCAAACGCTTAAAATTACGCATTGTGTATGGAAATAGATTGAACGATTGACTGGAAATATAGTGGGATTGACAAAAAAGAACAAGGTTTGTATCCCGGCAATCAGAAAAATCCAGATGAAAGGATTTCTTAATTTAGTACAGAAAAATGGTCGCTGGATTAGTCTGTTGAATATATGCTTCACTTGTATTTTCCTCTATGAAAGTCAGAATTTATTACTAAATAATTATTTTTGATATTGTGAATTTCAGAACTTACTATTGGGATTGCCAGCATGGCTAGATGCCTCCACTCATACCAGAATCCAAAAGGAAAATAACGGGCCCACCGACCTTTCCGCACTGGAGGAAGCTGTTCATGGAGGCTGTACATACTGTCAATGCTCTCTACGATGAAACAAATGGAAAATGCATTGAATTTTGCATTAGACAAACTGATTAATCTGCACAAACTCTTTCGCCTCATAAATGAAACTGATTCGAGATGGAGACATTAATCGCGGTGACAGTAATGACTCAAATAGAAGTATGATTTTCTTTTATACCCCTTCTTCAGTGTTGTATAAGGTGTTAAATACAAAAGGGGAATGCTAAGCGTAAAATCGTCATAGGTGTATTTCCTAGAGAAGAGATGGTATTCAGTATAAGGCGTTTTGTCAAATGCTAGTCCTTGATGCAGGGGAAGAGCGCCTTTTTGCGTTTTCTGCTTGCAACTCACCATAAGTAGCGGGCAATAATCCGATGCAACTAATTTAATATTCACTTAGTCTCAAAATGAGCATCAAAATGAACGACTGATTTGCCTTGAAGACAAATAAAGGTGACTCAAATGTGAGAAAAATATTGCCTCCTAATATAATCATGGTATCCGACACCATTCACAATAGCGCTTGCTCCTTATTTAATATTTTGAAGATGTATCGCCTCTATTAATATGTAGCAATACAGCAAAAAATAGCAAAGTGGTTTACCTGTCGACTTGTGTTCCATTCCTTCAAATGAATGCCAACTCATTTCATCGACATAATTTTAAGCTTTGAAGGCCTCATTAAGGCACAATGCCACTGCATTAATTAGAAGTGTTCATTAGCATTGGGTAAAGAAAGTACTCCTTAATTTCGGGCATGAAAGTGGCCAGAGATGACATAAGTTGAGTTGGCAACGGTGCATAACGTGTGCATCTTATCTCAACCTATCAGATCTTAAACTGATTAATTCGACAAGCTTTGTGGCACTATTTGAGTGGCTTCTTCCCTATGAGACACCAGCATTCTATAATAGCTTCCGATTAGAAAAAAACATGGTCCTCTGCCAACCACTTCTACTAAGCCAGTGGTCCAGTAAAAAGGGAGAACAGGGGAGAGTGATGTGCCGATGACAAAGATAACGGAGCCCTTCCCCTTCCACACGTGACATTTACTTGGAAAAATGACTTCGCGCACTAGGGCTAATCCATGGTTTTACCCTCAAAAAATTTCTTAGAACTCCCCAGCACGTTGTCCCAGTTCTTAAAATTTGCCTCTGGGTCCTATTATTAGCAGGGGTTAAACGGGTAAACAACCGTCTTTCGCATACATTGAGCACTCCTCCACATTACGCCTGACAAACCTCATGTGCCGTAGATCAATGCTCTGAGTCAGTTGGTGAAATTTAGAGTTAACAAGTAAGAATTTAGCTGCGACCCTCTTTCAGCATTCACATTGGTCACGTTGTCGAGAGTGATAGAATTCGGCGCTAATCCACTCGACTCACCTTCTTCTATCTTCCTCACTTCTCATGAATTCCGATTCGCTTCTACAAATTCTGGAAAATACAAGAGTTTCTCACAATCCAATTGGAAAGACAAAGACAGTCAATGTTTGGATCGATGCTCATAATAGTTGTCCATCCACCTTCACTTTTGACAAGGAGACGGAATTCTGAAAAATTAGGGAACACTAGTTGCCTATGAAAACTTTGCCAATATTCAACAAAGAGACGAAAAAAATGGAGAACATTAACTATATGGAATTCGTTGCAATAGTGCCCCATAAAAAAGGCGATGGAGGCAACGAATTTTTAACTTCTGGAGTCCTGCCTAGGGCATTCGCCTCCTCTCGCAAACACGATATATCTGTTCGTACTCGTAGCATAAGAGACTGGGCTGCAAGTTTGCTTCCAATTAGGCTAAAACCGTCAAAACACCCTCAAGTGGTGAACCCATTATTTCAACAGGCGTATTCTTGCCCGTGATTGAAGCGCCGGCAATGAACAAGTAAAATAGTGCAACTCCTTCTCCCTCGTCACAACTTCAAAGCAACTAGAAACACTGGGATCAGCAGACGCCATCCCGCCGTGAGAAAGAAGTAACAGAGTAGCCAAACAAACACACTTTGTATCAGCATTCAATTATTCAAACCTGTGCATTATAAAAACTCTGAGCCCAGCAAATCGTAATAAGTGCTATCTAAGCTCGCATGCCAATGTATACTTCAAAAAAGCATAAATTAAAGATTCCCAAATATAACTTTGTTCTCTAGGCGCATCAATAGAAACCACAACCAAAGTACACTAACCACGGCGTCACGAAGGTCCAAACCTTCATATGTGCCGCCAAAAACGTCCACGGGTTATTTGACGTGGAAAAAATTAATAATACAATTTTTGAGTAAGTCATTTTTATTGCTGATATCCTAACTTTACTGGGTTTCTATCTATAGTTGTAGGCCTAATACAAGCAAAAAACAAATTAGTATAAATTAATTTAACTAAATGCTTTCATTTTTCGTAAGAGCTCATGAAACCCTATTCAAATAATTCGAGCATTTCTTGCAACACTTTTTGCATATTGCTTGCTCCCAAGTTTTCACCAAACTGGTATTTGGGTATATCACTGGGATTGTTCTCATTATTTACAAGGAATTGTGTTGTGCACTCCGGTCTTTGTAAAAGTGAGCGTTCTCAATCTTCCTTTAAGTCATAATAACCCAAAGCAGTACAGGATGTCACACATCACTAATATGCATAAGTTCTAAGAAACTGCTAGCATGGACTGATGTCCATCTTATTATTTGAAGAATTAAATCATCATACTGCTTAAATTCCATGCAGCAATGAAATCACAGAATACTATAAATTAATCAGCTTTACCTCTGTTGAATGCAGTTAGCAATTCGGTCGTTTTGTATTCGCGTTTAGTTCCCACGCATTGACTCTAGCGTAAACTTTATGTAGCAATCGCAAAGATTTCGTTGTCGTTTGACTTCATCACCATGGCCCACCAGGCTACATTCAATCCTGCCCGCAGACTTCTAACCTTCCCTCACTTCAATACTTCGACCACCTGTGTGGTGGTATTGCGATCAATTCAGTGTCCTCTTCTTCCATTATTCCTTTGGTAAGCGTAAAGAGATTGGTTGAAGCCTTTTTTACTAATGGCATTATAAATGGGGCACAGTGATCAAGATTATGTCTCTTTAAAGAGCACACTCTTCTGAAGGGCAGATGCCGTCAAATTTTTGACGAAATTCGGATTTACTGATCGGTCCTCTCCTACAAAATAAATTTGTGCAAGCAGGTATTGTATGGTCCCTTCGTCTTTCTCAGTGCTGACCCCAAATGCTACTCTTATGGACGGTCTCCACATGCCATTTCACAACAACATCTTATCCCACAGGTGGTGTACCTTTGCATGGCCACCTTTCACTACGATACACGACGATTGACTAGGAATGGAGCCGAAACATTTTGTAATTAATGGGATGACTTTCATCACTCAGAGTGTGTATTGTCCCATGGATGATGGAACTTGTGATGTACTCCAGGGAGCTGCTTCAGTCTCTAGAGCAGCAACAGGTTCCCTTCCTGATAGATGTTAGTCTCACCGTTCATCATTTTACTGAATCTAAGTGGCATATGCAAGTCGTATGTGTTCCCATGAGGTGTTGGAAGTATTTCCAATCCATCCTGAGATACTGTGGACTACAAACCACATTTTTGTAAACAGTTGCAGTAGTCGCACTAGCTGAACGACTGACTAGTTTGTGGAATTTTGCCTTTGCGCTCTGCTAAATAAACTTCTTTTGCAGTCGGGTTGATTTTGTCTGGAAATTACTACTTATTACATCCTACTGTCAAACAACCTAAAAGAATTACATAGCCCTAAAAGCAAGTGCGGAACCTGAAGCAGCTTAGGACGTGGAGTCAGTGCTACTTTATTGCTCAAGGCGTTCGCATTGAAGGTGGGGTAAATTCAAAAAACTTATTAAATCCTAAAATCTTTAGTTTCTTGTTTTCAGCTGAGGTCAAACATTTTGGAATATTCAAAGAATTCTTGATTACGAAAATTATTTTAAAAGGAATAGCTGAGGTTTGAAATTGAATACATGAGTGGTGGTTTAATGCTCCATGG
Source organism: Echinococcus oligarthrus (assembly GCA_900683695.1). Taxonomy (NCBI): domain Eukaryota; kingdom Metazoa; phylum Platyhelminthes; class Cestoda; order Cyclophyllidea; family Taeniidae; genus Echinococcus; species Echinococcus oligarthrus. Next base: position 13,729 of record CABFON010000167.1, read on the forward strand.
GCATTAGCGGCAGTAACAACAGAATTCAGATTAGCAGTAGACACTCGATACGTGTTGCGATGCATTGCGCTAAAGTGAGATGCGGTGCTGTGTTGCTTAAGGCGGATGGCAGGGTTTGCAGGATAATCCAGTGTTGAATCACTACAGTGCGTTGACATCTGCCTGCATCGTTAATTCTAGGAGTGGCTCGTTGAAGCGTAAATGAAATACTGGAATGGCTGCACTCTCGAGAGACCTGTGGATATTCCGTAATTAGCGCTTTGCGTCAGACGCTAGAGGCTACTTTACTAAGCTATCGTTAACGAAGCCATTAAAATGAAGGTTCGCTTTGACCCGCTTTAAACAGGTGAGTGGAATTTTGAATGTCTGTTTTAGGGCTCTGAGTTGATCAGCCAATTTCAAGAACCAAATACTACAAAACACGCCTAAAGCCTCAAATGCAGCAG
>CABFON010000168.1:0-14127 GCA_900683695.1 Echinococcus oligarthrus
GCCAAGGGAGTACCAATCGGCGGAGAAGGCGTAGGGGACGCCTTTCTGTAATACCTCCGGTGCCATGTAGCCCTGCGTGCCCACCGCAGCCGTCGGCCAACTCTCTGACACGTCACAGGCCAGCCCAAGATCACTTATCCTCACGTGACCACTCTCGTCCAACAGGATGTTAGCGGGCTAGGAAAAGGTTGAAGACGATATTGTGAATTATCGAGACAAATTTATGAGATTTTTATCAGAAGGAATAAACAGGCTTCTCAATTTTATTTTTAAATTTGTGGTTATCCATCTAAACAGTAGTTGCTTAAACTATTATTTTAGTCTGCAAGAATCTTTTCAGTCTCCGCCGTTTGATCACCATGCTAGATAGAAGAATGAATACCAGCCATGGTCCGATGACCTTATTAAATAGCTTTGCTTTAAGGTCATAAGTCTGATTAAAAAAGATTGGCATGCAAAATGTGTTCGCTGTAGATCGTCGTCCATCCCCAGGTAACGCATAGTAAATGAACATCCGCAGTGAATTTAGGAATTAGGATCCATGTGAGTCAATGAGATCTACCATCATCAGTGAATTCTAAGGTTTCCTCGTGGTGACAGAAAGTCACTCTATGGGATTAATTCCTTCCGTATGAGTGCATTTAATGTACTCAAGGTACAAGAGTAATCGAAAGAAGCACCAAGAATGTAACTCTAAAGAAGATGTGTTTTGTTTACCTAAGACAGTTCTCTTTTCCCTGCTTGTAAGCCATAAAGCTGAAGTGATGACTACCTTCCAATGTTCCTGAAGCCAACTGCTTTTCAAGTCACTCTATGTGTTTACACTAAACACATTGCCACCCTAATGTCTTCAGCAATGACTCGAATATGATATCAGCAGAGCCAATAATTATTCCACTTTATGCACAAATTTCATCGGAAGAAGGTATTCGTCGGGAATGATTGTACGTGCAGACTCATAACGGATGTAATACCAAAATATTATCGTCTTTAGGCATCTATCTCTACTAAATACCCATATCAGGAGGAAGGAATAACCCCGTGGTGTTTAAAGAAACTGTGAGGTATGCCTCAAATGACAGAGCAATGACAGTGAGGATTAACATTAGGCTACCAAGCCTTAACTCGTAGTCAGGGTGGAACACTGAACACTAAAACCATATGCTAAAATTTAATAGACTTAGGTAACCAATCATTATGGTGTTTATTATATCCAATAGGTTTGTGTACGGATTAAAAAGCAAATTTTTCGACTTTCTATCATCATCAACTCGATTGGTCAGCTCAACACAGCTATGCATATTACTAGTCACTCTAAAGGCCAAAATCCCAAACTAATTTGATGTTTAAAGTCACTTCCACTGGCTTTAGGTTCATTTATTATTTCTCAAGACCCTTATAAACATCGGTATCATGGCCAGAAATGCGCTTTACGCTTCATAGACTGACGACTCAATGCAATTTTTTCCCGAAAACGGAATTTCATCCGTTGGCTGTATGTAAAAGACTCATTGGGCACAATAACAAGTGGTGATTTGATTTAATCAAAATTGCTATGTGCTAATGATTTTCCAGTTTTTTAAAAGCATTAACAAAGAGGGGGCATCCAGCCAGATTTATTCATTACTTTTCCAAATCACTCAGATTTGTTCTACTTTTTAAGGTTAAAACTGTTTAGATGAGAAAAAATAATCCTATTACTTAAGTATTTACAAAAACTCCATCGTAAATTATGATCCTTTAGGAAGTGCAACTCTTCATTTATGTAAAAGTGGACGGCATGTTATTTATTTGGAATATAAAATTGCCGCTTTTGGCACCGAAATGACACACATGTAAAGTTTGCTTAGCATTTCGTCCAAATCATACCAAGCTTGTTCACGTAAGATGACCATCAAAATATTTGTCGGGTATTTACAATTCTCAGTGATACTCATCTATGAAATGCGCAGACAATAAAAAAACTAGAAAGGCCTTTTTAAAACCTAATTGGAATAATTCGAGGAAACTGTCGCATTTGAAAGCGTGTCATACACTACCAACAATGTTTCTACAATAAGTTCACTTTTTAAGTAGCTTGGAGGGATGCACTTGCACATAAAACCGAACATATCGCTAGCTATTATCTGGCTGTGCTAAAACACCTTCACATTATCTCCTTTGTCTTTAATTAATTTCAAGGGTAAGTCAATCAAAAAGTGTGATTTAAGATGAGTATTCCAGAAAATGATAAAATGGCTTGTAGGGAAATTGTAATTATTCCAGTACATCAAATAAATTACCAATATTCCCTTTACTTTGAATTTCCAAGAGGGAAAATAAACGCGGATTATTAAAATAATTGAGAAAATGGAGCCAAAATAGCCCATTTTATGGCGAAAAAGGGAGTATGCAGGATACCTTTAAGTCACGATACACAATGTTTCTCTCGTGCATGTGCTGTAGCCCCAGGATTATCTCAGCAGCGTAAAATTTCACATCCTCTTCGTTGAAGGTGCCTCGTTGACTGAGATGGTAATTGAGATCACCACCATTCATCAAATCTAAGATGAAGCAAAGTTTTTCGGGTGTTTGGAATGCGTAGGTCATGCACACTATGAACGGTGAGGCGTCCTATTGAAAAAGAAAAGGATTGTCCGTGATACGCCAAATTTCTAGGTTGGTCATGGTGCACTTTTTTTGTTCTACATTTTCTTGTGTCTTTAGGAGTAGGTCACGCAATGTATTATTGACGTTCTAATGCAGTGTTTAAGTGTGAGTAGGAGGACTGCATGTCATGCGTAAGAGGGACATCGGGTTCGGATGCACAGGTAAGGAAGACTTCTTAGCAGAAAAGTTTAAAAATCTAAAATACACGTTTAGTAATTACTTAAGGGGGCAGAATAATCAGACTACACCATGGGTAGCTCAGGCCTACTCAGCCTAATTAACCTGGAAACGAGAATACTACCAACTTTTCTGCCATTTTTTCTTGAGAACATTATTACAGGCATCACTGTCTTCTAAATTAATACTCCCTATGCAACTTAACAGGTTAATCGTTTCAAAATCATCTGTTAAAATCCATCTTAACAAGTGGACAGTTTTGGAACATTCGACCACTGCTCCAGTGCCTAGTGTACAGATGTAAAGGATTGCATCATATGATTACATCTGTTTTAAGCATAGCATTTGGCGAAATTAACCAATCCAGCTAGTTTTGGCTTGCAATTTGACCGAGTGAAGCTTCCCATAAACATGACTTCAACTTCCCTATGCCAATTGGATGAGGTTGCTTAAAAATGCTCATGTCTAAATAGTGTCCTCAAATGTACAAAAGTATATGCATTACTTCAATTTTTATTTGATATTTGCTTGGGACAAAATGGCTTTATGTACACTTGGCGAGTTGTTTTCTCCTGTCAAAAGTTATTTGGAACCGCAATATTTTCTGAACTAATACGAACAGCCTTACTATTCTACAAAAAGGGATTTTGGGTGTGAAATCTTGTCGAATCTGCAAGTGCAGAGACGAGACATCCTCCTATTTTTATTTAAAGTTGCTAATTTCTCACTCCATTAGCAACTTAGCAGCTGATTTGTTTGAGAAATAAATGCTTAATAATCATGCAAGTAATAAGTATGGCACCCAAAAAAGTAAATGAATGGTGATGTAAATTTGTAGATACAATGTAAGCAGGATAATCTTCAATGTTTTTGCTTTATATTCTTGTAGGACAAATTAAATCGTACGCATATATTTTCTACAAATCTTGGCTTGTTTTGGTGAAAAAGGGCAGGCGTAGAATATATTTGACGATATTAAGAGGCAGAATATCCTCAAAAGTTTTCCTTTTGTGTCTGACCAAAAAATGTTAAGAAGGTCAACCTTTCGGTTTTATGAATACCAGACGTAGGGTAAAAGAAAAGATTTTCTCAAAACTTTATAATAAAATTTAAAATCCTACTAACAGCCTTCCTTTCTGCCAGTGTGGAGCGCCATTTTAAATTAACAGGGGCAGCAGTTTGGACGTGTCAACTTAAATGGGTATTTATTACTTATTTTGCGAAGGTTAGATTATAGGTTCAATTCAAAGTACCACTAACGTGACCTCTATCTATCTGCCTCAAATGACCTTAATCGACCCGGTTACATTTCCTCCGATCCAAAAGTAATTTGCACAGTTTGCACATACTTTTCCCGCATCTTTTTTCTCGGATTTTCGTCCAATCGTAATAAACTGACTCCGTTCCCAGCTGCAACAATAACTCGTACAAAGCGTTTGAGGAACCTTTAAGAATGCATACCTTGAAAAGTGCAAAAAATGCAAAACTCTTCATTCGGTAAAATGAGGCACTTTTCACTGACCCTGAATTAGGGAAAATTTAAAATGTTTTGCCGACTAAACTACCTGAACGTTGAGTAATCTGTATCAATGATAGACCAAAATACTTAAAAATACAAGTGTTTGCCTTTGTCCTAAGAATTTCTGGAAATTTTAGGCAAAGGTTAAAACGGCTACCACTAATGCCTTCGGCTTGTTGCCTGCTCTAATTAAGCAAGCAAGATCTGCTTTATTAATGGCGTTTCCATGTTTAGGCGGTAGATTTTAACGACTTTAGAGACGTCAAAAGTTGCTTAAAGTCATTTTTGAATAGAGATGAATGTATACGAAATGTTATTTTGCGGTGTCAGGAGTGGCCGAGCACAAAGCATCAAAAATATTTCGACTTTTGAATAGAATATTTTACTTTACATTACCACTCTTCAAGAAACGCTACTGATTGCAAATATAAATAATGGGGAGGAGTTCGTCTTAACCTGCCCACACAACAAATGAAATTATTTTTAAACCAAAGTTGAAACAAGCGTGCATGTCATGCAAGAAATTCTTCAAGCCCTGTTATTGTTAGAGCACTTTTGCTGTTTACTAAAAGATTTAAGAATGGCAAGTTGATTTCTCTAACTTAATCCCAGCATATCTTTTTTCTCTCGCAAAAAACCTCAAGCCATCTTCTTTTGTCTTCAAATTGGACTATAAAGTTTGTTTGGTAAGCTGCACCCAACCCACAGAAGGTGGATTGGCAACTTAACCGTGGAATGATGTAGTATTTAAGGGCGTAATGGTGAAGGTGAAAGGAGGGAAATGAACTCACCCCGGAGCTAACTCTGGAAAGAATAGTTCGCTCGTTAAGGGCCATTGCTTCGCCAGATTTCAGTTTGATTCGTTTTTTGTCAAGACACTTCATTGCATACCTAAAAAGCACTTTTTAAAAATTATTTTGTCGCAATATCCATAGACTTTACCATGACGGATCAGCGACAAATCGGATTTTCCGCATCTTAAACATTTTAACATTTCATCCATAAGGCAGCCTCTTTAAAAATAGGATTTTAACCAGATTTTCACTTTTCTGCGGAAATCGGCGAATTCTTCAATATCGACTAATTAGTTTGTCTTTATTAGCATGACCTATTCGGATCCTTATTTACCTAACCAAGGAGTACCGTAATTCTTTCCTAAAACTTATGTTCGTTACTTTTTTAGCACATGTCAAGCGTCACGTATGTGTGACGCTCTTATTTCCTAAACTTGAGCTGGAGTCACGAATAAGTGACGGATATTCTTTATCTGTTAATGATTAGTGCTTAAATCAAGTCACCTTACAGACACATCAGTTAAGCCTTCGACAATAGTATAGACGTGGAGTGGCAGTGATCTATTTTGTCTAATTTCATTAAGTAAAGGAACAGACAAAAATCCTTTATTGTGAGTTAAAGTACCTCTAATTACGACTTTCCCTCAATGTGTACTTGCAGACATTTTAATTTTTGAAAATTCGTGACTATTTTTTCCTTGGTTTTTCTTAAATTTGCATTAAATGTGTTGGAAATGTCACCCCCATATACAGTTACCCCTTAATAGACCAAATATTGTCCCTTACATCAGGGTCGCTTGTGTCCGCTTTTAGGTTATAATGCCATTAGTCGCATCTCTCATCATAAGCTTGAGTTTCTGCTCTTTTTTACCCTGAGTCCTGCTTATTCACTTTCCGCTTTTAAGATTATAAAAAAATGGGGAATTTACTCCATGTAAAGCAGTACGTACCTTGTGGCCCTCCACAAAGGTGCGATGTTAGTTACCGAAATGCCAAATAAACAATCCTCTAAATAACTTATTACAAAGCTTGACATGCTTATTTGTTTATTTATTTACCTACTAAATGATGCTGATTGTAGAGGTAGTAATGGCTTTTTAGGTCAGATAATAAAGATGCAGGCCACACTACGTGTTTGAGAAAAAATGGTGTGGATAATTCAAACCAGTTGTTTCTTAATAAAATGGCTTTCAGTATGCATAAATTCACAAAACAGGAGAAGTTGGATATCTTCTCATTCTCAGACAGCACTTATTGTCCAAGAAACATAATTTGGAAACAGCTTCGAGCCGAATTAGTAAACATAGTTGAAGTATTTTGTCCCAAAGTGGTTTAATTCAATGAACTTTTTAGTACATAAACTGACTTTAAAGTTGGTATTTGATTCTAGGTGTTGTAAATGTCTAGTGCGAGAAAAAGTTATAGCACTCATAAATCGAGTTGTTATCATAAAGAGTCTGTCACGGTGAGGCAAAAATTGGCACTCGTGGACTCGGATAGCGAAACGTTGCATCGAGATATGGTTGTGACGGCTGCAATGAATTCCCAGTGCTCCTATGCACATGGGAGGGAGGTTTTCATTTGCCTACTCCTCTCATTGTATCGGTTTCACTCCTAACAAAAGACTCATCCGCTATGACTAGATTTAACTGCAAAAATCCTAGTACCTTCGTTGTTGTTGCAGTTTACTTTTGAAGAAAAAAACGCCCTACCAAGCGGTCTTTACTGCGGCATCTGAAATAGATTAGTTGTGAACTTAGATCCGCCTTGGAGATTATTTTGTGATATTTTTGGGGTTTTTAAAAATAACCTAGGAAAGGTCTTTCAACGAATTCGGATTTTTGTTAGGATAGCAGAATGGTTAAATGCAACATATTTTCAAGCATATTGTGACTTTTAAACCAGTTAAATTGGATTTTTTACATGAGATTTTTGTGGTATATCGTGACAGAAGAGCACTTAATGTCCACAAAAATGTTTTTTAATGCTAGCCACCAATTAACAACAAACTTCTAATATTTACATGCAAGTAGATAGGATAGATTCGCAACCGATTTAAAAATGTCGGCGTACCATCTGATATTTTGTATTTGAAAGCTCAATCTGATTTTGGTATACAAGCAGTCTTACAAAGCGGTACTTGTAATTATTGGGAATGTTTATAAGAGACGATAATTTCTTAGCGGCCGAGATGCTGGAATGTTTGCGGAGACGAACAAATAAATAGCATTAGGCCATTCACCCGTTCCTACCCTAAAAGTGACTTCAGAAAACTTCTTCTTCATGGCCCTTATTAACATTTTCGACTTGAAAAGGAAAAAGTTGGACAACTGCTGATTTAACGCTAAACCTTAAAAAATAACCCAAAATTTTAAAAAAAAAGTTTGATAAACTGAAAACAATCTAAATTAAGTAAGGGCCTGTAAATTGTTGGATTAACACCTTGGCAGGCATTAAACTAATTGTTCCCAGTATTTTGACATTCGTTGTCGAAAGAAACAAAATAATGGCAAATTAATGCCATACTGAAGTTTTAAAAGCTAGCCAATTTTTTATTTGGGTTTTTTGATTCTCAAACCAATTTATTTCTCTCTGGTGGAGACTGTCGAATGTAACAAACACGGGCTTGGGTCCGGAAATTGAAGTTCTACGTGTGAGTGACGCTGGTAACGAACTTGTTAATACTACTTCTTGGCTGATTTGTAATGTACTAAACTTTGTAACAACTTCTACTTTGCTCACACAATCTTCATTTCAAAAAAAATCAAATTTCAAGGTTAAATTTTAATCTGAGCAAATAATAATAAGCTTATTTTGATTTATGGGACCATGAGATCGCGGTCGTGAATTTAAAACAGATACTAAACTACGTCTGACAGTGATAAAGCAGAATTTTCTTTGATGCAAGAATGCAACAAAGCTGGTAATAATTTGAAGCCTCTAGAATGTTATAGGCAAATGTTGTTTTCGTGGACTGGAGGTAAACACAGAGCAGTAATATCGACTAATCATGGACTGGTGCTAGTTGTAAATATGTACGGCTCCACCGCTCTAGAATGCTATCGAAAGGATCAAGTTAAAAGGGCAAGAGATTTCAGGTCTGGCCCTCATTTATGTTCCTTGAAAAGTAATGAGACAACGATTAACCCTTTTTATCAATAAAGACCCTAGACTGCTTGATTACATTCAATCACCCTTATCAAGTTCTTTAGTTGGCTATACTAGAGATTTGACATTATAACTGATAGTGTAGATTAAAAGCAATCCATTCCAATTTGGTAAAGTTATGGATACTCATTAAATTTAGCTGGAAAGGTCCATTAAAATTTGATCGTTTACTTTGGCGATTCTATTCAAATGTCACATTGATATTTTGAATGTCATCTTAGTCAAATTTAAATGGGACAGATGTATCTGTTTTCACCAAAGCTCTCATCTATTGGTCTTAGCTTTTGTCTTCGACCGCAGAACTTTGTATTTTTCGGCAATCTTTTTAAAAATTGTGGAACTCTTGATCCCTTGCTACATTTGCGTCCTATCTAAACGTGGGTGATGGGCCTTAGAATTGACCCCAATATTTAGAATATTAGAAGCTCACTAAGGAAAATATTCAATCACACACTCGACATTTCATTGTTCAAATAGAACAGAATTGACTAACCCAAATGATGCTTCCCAATCAAAGAAATATAATTACCCTCAGTTCAAGGGGACCATGCGGTTATCATAAACCGTTAAGTGACCGTGTCACCTGTTTTTGACACATGGCTCAGATAACAAAATCAGGGCGTTGCTTATGTGTCACGCTGGTAGCTAGAGTGTTACTACTAAAAAATGATAGCGGCGTAAACAAAAGCTTTTTAAGACTTTCGGCTCACCTTTATTTTCGCTTACTCCTCCCACCAACTCTAAATAAATGGATGTTATTGGGCAGTGTTACATTGTATTTCCTAATGCACAATGAAATAAGGGTTTACTGCCGAGACTCGAATCGAGTTTGTGTTACATTTCTACGATTGAACAATGGCAGTTTTACTACTTTTTTAAAGTCCTCATGCTTGGTTGCCAAATTTTGTAATTTGCACTTCAAAACTACCCGCTAAACTCACAGATTGTTAATGAGGCGTACCTATACCCACACAAGATGATATATGGTCGAGCTAATGCCCTTTTCACAGCTAACAAACCACTACAAACTTAAGTTAATTAATAGTATTTATCGAGGAGTATAAAGAGGGAGCTTAATCTCATTCATTATTCTGACGAATTTTGTTTACGAGGTATTGAACACACTTTTCCAACGGTGTCCGCCATCCTGATATAATCTGATTAGGTTTCGCTATCCATAAGCACGATCTAATTTGGATCTAATCTGAGAAATTGCGAGAAGAAGTGCGGTTATTCATGTGAGTGTGTGCCAAAGACTATGCAGCTAATTCCACTACCAGTTAAGTTTTCACTAGACAATTTGTCTCAGTCAGATCACTAATCTTTAAAAGGTTCTCTTAAGACAAAATGAATGAAGTTTTAGCCTCTGAAGTCTTGCAGCTCTTAACCATAAGCTTGGAGCACCCTCTAAGTAGCATATATGGGGATATTGTTCTAGTACTCTGATAATGCCGAATATAATCCAGTGAGATGAGCAGAGAAAGCCCTTCTTTTGACTAATCAAACATGTAACCATAAAAGAGCAACCGTAGAAGATAACGGCTATTAATTATTTAGCCAAGCTTTGTGCATGTAACTTTGGCTGCTTAAATGTAGTTGCGCAATCTATGGCAGGTATTGAATCGGTCAGAAATGAAATGAAATGTTTCAGCGTTTTATAGAAATGGCCATTTTGGTGGGCTAACTACTCTAATTTTCAAAGAGATGCCCTTTAAACAATGTCACAAATGCCAATTTTTAGGTGTGTGTGACTCGTATTACGAAACTTTGAAAAAGTATTTAAAGTCGCTGACGTTTTATGGACAAGGTTTTACTTAGAGTGGGAATTAAGCAATATTTTATGAACTTTTGATAATCCTATTAATGCATGACGAGTATTTTATATACACTGAGCATGACCAAAACGCGTAGCTCTGCAAAATGTTAGTCTTTTTAAATAATATGGAGCATCCCATCCTCATTCAAGGTACACTTTGAAATGCCTGTAAAGTATGATTGAGGGAAAGGAGGGCAGGATGTGGGATTGGCTTCCGATTGTAAAACATATGCTGCTGACCTTAGATTTGCTGAACGTGGTTTTGTTTAACTTATGCCAGATGATGGGTAAAATTAGGGTTTTCCTAGCCAAACAGGGAATATTTATAAAACAACGACAAAAAAGTTAAAAATTGTTTGATGTCCATTGGTACTTATAATAAATTTCAGAAGTTCGTATTACAACTGTTGATTGCTAGTGTCCTAACTGGGCACTAAAAAGAAAGAGTGCTAAGAATAAACCATGGCAGGTGGAGTCATTTTACATCATCAAGTACTGTCAAAAGTATATTTTCACAACACAGGTGAGATGCAACGTAATTGAAAGCAATCGGTAGGATCTGTTTCCAACATTCTGCGCCTAATCTTTAACATATTCAGGACTAATCCCTCCATTTTGTGCCCAGGAGGCGTATTCAGTGGTTTTACTGTGTACCTGCGTATCACAAACATTTGGGCCTTACCAAGTTTGTCTGTTCTTTCGTAAAAATGCATTCCAACTAATGCATTTCTGCGCCACAATAACAGCAATATATGAGGATATGTTTAATTTACATCGATTTCCACCTTTTAATACAAGAGATACTTTCCTAGAATACCACAATTTTATTCAAAAAGGAGTGACTTATTTGCAATCGGATCTACCGATCCGGAAGGAAGTGCTAATTAAAGATAACAGTAAAAACATACTACCAGCTTAAATTGATAGGTACAGACAGCTCTAATCATAAGGTTTCCTTTCAAAAGAAAATAACGTTCTTCCTCTAAAATGAAACTCAAGCCATATTATTGACCTACTAAAGGGAAATTTGATCCTTTTCGAAAGAAGTGCAAATTTTGATAGTTATTACTTCAACACTTGTTCTATTTACTCATTGTATTGCGCGAGAATTGTCAAATGATTTTGACGTTCTCTTCAAAACCGAAGGTTTTTTTTCTAAGAACATGGTAAATCCAGAAATAAAAGATAGAAATTCTAAGTAGAATGAGAGAAATCTGACGGTGTCTATGCAAACAAACTTTGTGCAATTGTCTAAACTTTTGGTCATTTAAAAATTCGCTTCGTTATTGAAAAATCCTTTTCCTGACAAATGTAGACTCCTTTCCATGGAAGCAGTTCCTGATTTTATTGCTGAGAAGTTGATTTTCAAATTGATCCTCAATACTCTCATGCCTATCTTTCAGTGAAACAAGCCAATTGTAGTAAAAGAAGTGAAGTCGAAGCACTTCAAAACATTCACGTTAAATGAGTTCCAGTTAAGTAATCGTTGAAAACCGTTTAAAGGGAAATCTGGTTAACTTTCAACATTCATTAATTTGTTCGTCAAGTCATCCATGCTGGATCTTTCAATTATTCTCTATGTATTGTCATGACAAATGGTTGGCCACTTAACTACCATATTATGGGGTGTCTATTGCATTCATCCTACCAGAGGCCATTCATTTCTAAGCTTTGAGCGAAGAAGGTAGCAGTTAATTTAAATATTTCTGTCCCTAATCGTCAATGATCAAATTCGCCTCACATTCCACAGTGACAACTTCATCTCCTAGTGCCGCTAAATGGGTAGAAACTAGATTAATGTAGATCGCTGAGCGTAAACAAGTGGATCCGATCCCAACCAAAGGCTGCTGGCGTTAGTGCATCGTATACAGGTTAAGTGATCTATCAAGCGCCCCAATTAAGCCCAGGCACGTCCGCCCGGTAGCAGCGATAATTTAGGCTATGTCTAGACGCCTACATTGGCCACACTTTGATTTATCGTGGTAGATGTCCTGTGCTATGAAAGAAACTTAGCAAATAGCTTTGCTACTTTACTTAACTGGCATTTCTTTATGCAAGAAGACCGTTTTATAACAGGATATTCTGGTGCCCCACCCTGTTCTTTAACCACAAAAGTCTTCGCAACTTATGTATTAAGTCTAATGCAGAAATTTATGTGTGTTCCATGAAAAATTTGGGGTGAAAATCAAATGTTTCATATTCGAATATACTTATGCAAAAAGCAGTTTGAAAAACGGATCAGTAGTCAAATTTGATTCTATCATGCAAAATCTGCAAAAAACTCACATTTTTCCGGAATCAAGTTTTCTGCAACCGTAAACTTCGCCAAATCCTCCTCTACCAATGATTCTATGCACACTGAAGTCCGACATCGTCAACTAATTTTTAAAAGAGAAATAATGTCTGCATATTTTTTGAACCCAAAAGTATCTACACTGACTGCAGCAACCTACGGTAGTATTAAGTTGCACGTCCATCCACTGTAAATAAAGAGTAAATTGTTTGCTACAAAATGCGTTTGACACAATTTGAAACTACCTTTTCAAAAAGGGTTCATAAAAAACGTTTTTGATGTTTCGTTTTAAGTCATCTATGTAGACCTATTGCATGCCAGATTAAGAGCAAATGATCAGCTTACTGAAAAGATTTGACGCGAAACAGAATTAAACTTCATTCCTTCATTTAACTTGCTTTGTACACTTCTAACATGTTCTGAAGAAAAACGCTAAGAAGAGAGTTTCAAAAAAGGAACAAAATACATGGACTTTAGACAGCAATTCCTTCATAATATAAGTGTCATAAATTCGCTTTGCTTCCCTAACCCGATCGCATTCGGAGTCAATGAGCTCGAAATCTTTGATCTAGAGGAAAGAAGAGTAGGCGACAAGAGCATACTGCTTCATAGAATTCAATAAGTTGAACGTTAGGCGAATCTTGTGATTTGCAGAATTTGACAAAAAATATGAAACCTATATAATTAAAAATAAGAGGAAGAGACAACCCAGTCGTTCTTGGAATATATTCTCGAAGGTTATTTTTCCATGTCTACTTAAATAGGAAACCATGATGCTTCGAATGCTAAACTCAAGTCCAAGAAAGTGGAAGCGAAGTACCTGGAGTCAGGAATAATATTTTTCTTTGGAGCCTTAGTGGCGATGTTTTTGCTTTTTTCCATCGCCATTAAGTAGCTCACATCAGCAAGCACAGCTTCGAGATCAGACATTATTATTTCCAGTAAAATGGAAAAGTATCAATTACTACATTTTACGCACCGCATTAAAAAGTGCCATTATTGGGATTAGCAAAACTGTACACGTTTGTAAGGTTGCCAGTTTAAATGCCTCGATTTTCTATTGGTTTATCTAAATTCCACCGCTAATTGGTCAAAACAAGGTTAGGCAATAAAATAAACAAGCTGCTCAATAGTTTTGTTTAAAATTGTAAAAAGAGATGCTATGTAAGCCATTTTACGTAAGCAAAAAAATCACTAAAGTATGTTACATGCTCGAGAAAAGTATTTGCAAGAACATAAACATGCTGTAATTATGCCGTCCAGTAATGCTGGTGCAGTTGAGATGCTGCATTTATGATACCCAAACCTTTTTTGACACCCAAAAAGGCCACAGTTCTATGATACGAATGTACTGTCAATGTGCAGATAGCATGGATTTCTACTAGCACATCCTAAAGACCACGCCGTGGGGTTTGTAATGTCGGTGCAATATCAAAAACCAGCGTGGTTTTAAAAATAGCTAATCACTGAAACTGTTCAGTTTTTGGTACCTCCTTCCAAAAAGTGAAAACTATTATGGCTGATAAATAACTGATGATTTGCAAGATGAATTTTCGAAACGAAATCCCCTTCTGACCTCAAAAAAAATGTTGACCGATTTTAGTTGTAACTTATTAAAAAGGTGGCCTTTCAAGCCCTCCGTTTAGCCACACTTAGCATTGATCGCGCGTTTTACCTAATTGTAAGCGCTAGCATGCGGCCCACTCTGGCG
>CABFON010000169.1:0-14010 GCA_900683695.1 Echinococcus oligarthrus
GGATGTGGATGTGCAAATGTAGGTGCCGAAATTCACGTCCTCACCTGTATATTACTCATTTTTTTGTTGTGAAACATTTAATGATGCAATATTTTTAAAGTGTTTGTCAATTTGACTAAGATGGCAAGCAAATTCACTGGCTGGCTCATGACGCCAGTGTGACTCTCAATTCAACCATTCCGTCGGTCGCTTAGTCAACAGATAACCAATCATACCAGCTGTTAAATGAGCAGTTAAAACCGCTTTTTATAGGGTTGGCGAGCGTTTCACTCTTATTTAGCTTCAATGGTGCACATCATAAGCTACAAATGTGAGATGTCGCATAAATTCCCAACTTTGATTGATAGCCATGCAATTGCATTGTCAACTTATTTGGAGGTTAATTTGATAAGGAGAAAAAATAACAAGTGTTAATGCGATTAACTTCCCTTTGTGTAAAAAGTTTGATAAGGTAGAGCAGTACTTCACAACATCGCGATATCAGGGCCAAATGCAACTTTTCTTAAAAATGCTTTCATAAATGCTCCCTTAAAATTGTAGCCGAAGTCCAAAATTGTCCTTCGCATTCCTAAAACATTTCCCAACAATATTTGGACATAAGTATCCTATTGAGTGTGCGTTCGACATGAATGTTTAGGTTGACTCAGTATAGACAATATTTCCTAACATTTCATCTTATTTGCATGTCTTTGGGCACATGTTGGTAATGTACTCAGCAAAAATATTTCGGCCAAATTCGTAACTCGGATGACTATGCTTAACGATTGTAATATGAATTAAGCAGTGATTTTGTTGGTGTGTCACCATTTGACGTGTATAGTCTTGAGTATGTCTTGAGTATGTTTAAATTACTTTACGATTTCCTGAGGAGTTTATTGCCATTACTAATAATGAAGTACAACCGGTGCCATTGTTTAACTCACATAACCTGCTTACCACTATTCCTATATTTCTAAGGCACCGCATTATCAACAGAAAGCTTAGTTCGTCCTGAAGGTAATGTGAGGCGGACCTTAGAAAGAATCGCTTAGTAATGTTAGTTGTTCACACAATGTGTGGTGATCAGCCTATGTAATTCAAACACCATAGGACACAATCCAACCATTAGTAGTTTGTAAGACTAGTTGTGGTCACTGTAGCCTTGATGCAAATCCTCATTTGCGCCACACCCGTTTCTGTCTAACAAATATTTTCAAGGGGTCAGGAAAAGCACTTGAGCTGTTTCGGGTTAGTTGCATGTTTTCAAAAGTTCACAGTCTGCAGATTATGTCAATAACAATTGGCTTGTAAGGTTAATTTAATCTTATCAAATTTCCTTGACAGACATTGCTTAAGGTACCTAGCATTGAATAGATTAACTCCGGATTACATTGCTTTGTCCATGGCTCCAATCCTCTTCCAAGGGTGTGGTTTAGGCTGCGATGGGAGTGGAGGAGCTTAGATGAGTATGGAAAAAACAGGTAAAAGTAAAGTAAAGTAATTTACGAGTCCATAATTGGTGTACCACAAAGGACATTACATTAGAAAGAAGCACACTAATGACCTACAAAATGACAGAAATATTGACTACGTTGACCTTATAAGACAAGGCCGTTCGCAAATACTTGCAAAGATTCCTGCTGAATCGTACGCAATCGTGTTAAGTCATAGTTCAATTAAGATCTACCCTCTTACAATGAGCATGTGAGCCCTCTTCAGAGTGATAGTTATGCAGTCATGTTAGCTTACTACATGCTTTAATCGTTAGCACCTTAGATAATGATACCATAGCAAAGGAATAATTCCAGCTCCTGTTCTAAAGTGATCCACTCAACTTCAAGCCTCATACATCCAATTTTCTTTAAAGACTGGATAAATGCTTCTTTATAAATACACTCGAAATGCACGATTTCCAAACCCACGATCTGACAATATTTAAGCATGAATTAAATATGCTTTACACTGCACAGATATCATTAGTATTTTACTTAATCCAGCATGATTTATATCACTTTATAGTCTTTACCATGTGCTATTGAATACCTGCTGATAGCATAGTCAGTAAAAATAATCTCTCTCAACCACCTAACTCTAAAATCTCTGCTCGAACATTGCTGCAATGACTGATTAGCGATTTTTATTCCATCAGTCAGCTTGTGTGGAAGGGATAAGCATCCTTAACTGGAATGCGACTCAAGATATTAATGTTACTACACAGGCAGTAAAAATAAGTGCCGTTGGGTAGTTTAATTAGTCTATGTGTGTTGGATCGTTAATCTTTATATTTTATTAACAATTACTGCTTCAATTTAAAGTGGTTTTAGGCTGACTCAAATAAAAGTACGGTGATGTGCTTGCTAAAATGCTGAAGCTCGCCCAGATTGTTCCCCTTTTAAGCTAAAGATGTTGCTGACAAACTGAAGCTGTAAGTATTTTGTGGGTGGCATCCTCTTGGGACCAGGTAACTCACTATCCTCAGCGCCAGACTGTTGAAATGTTGGCAGCGAAAGAAGTATATCATAAGCCAAAAATATGACATTGATTTTGTGGGACAGTGAACAATAGCAAATCAAATATGATTTAAGTGCTGGTTCACTATATTAACCCCGCTTGGTCGTTTAAGTCTTAATGAAATAATGTTGTTTGGTTAATTCGAAATATGAACAGTTAAATTGCTTTAAAGCCGATTACCTGCCGTTATGAAATATTCTTTAACCTCTAATACAACTCTACTGGGGATGCCTGTAACCTAGAAAGCACCTTCCTGTTTCACCATCTAAAGTTTTACTTAATTGCTAATCCCATAACATTTTAGATATCTATAATCTCGTTCACTCCAGCCTCTTTGGAACATGTCCAGCAGAGATATACAATCGCCGCTCTGATAAGCCCTTAAAGGCCAAGATCAATCAGTGCTGTAGGTAAGTAAAATTGAAGGTAATGACACAGAAGCGGGCTCATTCTCAGCCAGTCGCTGCTTCCTTGTCACCAGGCGCGTACGCACTCTCCGTACCCCCTTAGCCTACTCATAACTTTAGTAAAAATATCTCCTTTGAAGTGTTCACCTATTCCTCATCCTGTTGGAAGCTAGAGAAGATTCAGATAGCAGGCGCATGAAAATATCAATCAACAACTATTGGCAGGTCAGCTTAGAACAGTCTCACTTTAACGGCTTGATGTGATGTGATATAATGATTTGATATGAATGAGTTGATAAAGTCTATATGAAGAATGTCAGGGTGTAATAAATTAGGGACTGACTGTGTCTGCATAGTGGTGTAAATCATTTCCAAGTCATATTTTTTGGTGGTGTGAATCACTTTAGGGCTAATGAAACTTTTTGAAAAAGCATTACGCATTACGCCTTTCTCATCTTTACGGCTAACAATCAAAATGTCGTCTCCTGTCCACTTAGTCCTTAATCCGGTTTGCATTCGTGAAGGTGGGACAAGCCATCAATACACGTTCACTTTATTTTTACCCTCCTTCTTTCCCAATAGCTAAGTTTTTAACTATTTATCCATTTACTAGCAAAAGTTAAGTTTTAAACATTTTTATAACCATCGTAATTAGCAAAATTTTTGCATTTTATTTTGCATTTTAATAAAAATTTGCCGATTTGAGCATATGGATATTTAAGGTCTGGTGGTATGAGTTGGAAGAAAGTAACATACAATCTATAATAAGTTGACAGGCACGTGGTATTACTCCTAATGCTTAAAAAGAAGTTTCTACACCTATCTTGTTGGAACAGAATTTTTATGCCATGGGGTATATAACCGAATCAAGTTAGGGTTAACGTGACTGTACCGAAAACTCGGCCACTTTATTTACCTAATATAACAGTGATTAGTAAGGTGTTCAGGTGAATTTTTCTGTTTTTCATAAGGCAATTTAAGTTAGTGAGTAATGATCTTTCACTTATAACCTTGCTGAGATTTGTGTATCATACCTGTTGTTATAAACTTCCCAAAAGATAGGTAATATAAGGGGTGAGCCGATCTTATTGGTCCTTTATAAGAGTTCTCTTAAATGGACTCGTCAATAAAAGCATATATTTTTAGAATGCTATATAAATTTCTCACCTACTTTTAACTTCTAAGAAATTCTTAAATTTTTATATGTGTAGCTGCCAAAATGTCTAATGTGCCTTTCCAGGTCTTTAATTGTCCGAAATAGGTGACCTATTAAGGATATGTCACCTGAAAGTGGGACCTAAATTCTGCTGCTGTATCATTGTGAGTCCTCTCATTTTTACATGAAGGGTAGGAGTCAATTTAGGAGAAGTTTGATATTGCGACACAAGGGTGCGTAGGATAGTACATCTCACATAAGTCTCTTAAAGATCTGCAAACATGCAGAAGGACCGACATTGTGTATGGCATAACGTCCGACTCCGCCCAAACTGCGCAAAAGTTAATTAACATATAGTGGAACAGGTCCATGTCTAATTTTAACCAAAAAACACTTGCGATTTTATGAGCATTTCGATGCAAAATGGTAGACAACAAACCTATAACTGTGGTATATTGACGGTAAAGTCAACGATGAATTAAGCCATTTTTTTCCATTTTCCATAGAATAAGCTGGATTTAAGAAAAGTGGTCCATCACCTGAATTTATTTTAGTGGTTTTGGAAATAAAGAGAATGGGTAGCAAACTCTTTTGGGTTATCAAGCGTATACCGCATCTACGGGTAGAATTGTGGATTAATGGACAGTGTTAAAAATGCAACAGGGATGTAGGTAGCACGAAATTGAGCTAATGTAGATGAAGGCGTCACGATAAATAAGGTGGTTCGTACGCCTGTACGAAGAGTGAATAGGATACGAAATATATAATGTGTAATGCATTCTCGAAACCCCTCTTTATCAAGGTGAAAAGGAATAGGCAGAGATGGTAATCTTGCTACTCCGATATTTCCACCAGATCCTGCTTGCTACTTGCCATGTGTCACCCCAAGTGCCAAACGTTACGCCATGCATACTTAGATGTAGAAAGAGCAGTTATTGACTCTCATAATTCATTCAAGTACCCACTTAATCACATATAGCTGATAAATATAGAAAGGCTTATCCACCTTTGATCTAATATTAACCCTAGATCGGGGATGTCAACTAAAATATTAAAAATCCGTTTTAATTTTATCAACAAATGTTAAATGTTTGTGGTAAAATGATTTCCATTAAAATGAAGTTAATGGTTACATTTCAATGCGATTCATTGGGGAGTGGCGAAGTCATTCTTTACTCAGGTGAAGAGTATCCTTTTTTCCATTCCTATCACACCATTTAAAACAAAAATCTTCAGTCTGTAGATCTCGAATATGCCAAGGCTATTTCTATTCTTCTTTGTTCATGATGTCTTCAAGAGCAAAACGATTGTTAACATGCCTGCCCTGAGAAAATGGCCTAATTCGCGAAATCCCTATTAACATTAAAAGGCATTGCAAATTGCATGTTTGCTGAACTTTGAAACGCCGCGGATGGAGTGTCTTTTGTAAAATATGAATTTAAAGAACACATTTTTGAAGACGAGAATTGGAAGTGAGCAGTGAATAAATGTAAATGTGTTGACCATACTCGAAAAGTGGCAGAGTAGGATAGCTAACAATTTAGTCGTCAAAAGCTACTTTTACATGTATTATAAATGCCACTTTAAAAATTTAATTAACTGCAGATGCATTCTTTGGGAAGTTGGGGGCTGTCGAGCTCACAGAATACAAATGACGTAAAAATCCTAGTAGGAAACAGCACTTCATGACTTGCGTCACCAGCATATCCGCTACGTAGACAATTGATAGAGCAAGGGTAGAATCAGTTGCATTACACTAAAGAGGCCATGGAAAGTGGGCAATATCCTGGTTAAGATAAATCCAATTGCTCCAGTTCTCTCAACATGGCGATCTTTGGTCTCTTAGTTCCGTATGTGGCCAATAAAATGAGAGACGTACACGTTTTCATGTTATGTTTGGCTATGGGGAATATGAGTCCCATCTATAGAGGATACATTCTAAAAATGCAAACTAAGAATATATGAATATGCTGATTTTTCTCCAAACTTTTTTGACACCTATTCCTTACCGCTACCCATTCTGGCATTAGTAGTTATTCACAATCAAACATGCATTTTTTCGTCTAAAGAAAATCCCGAATTCCAGCTTCGACATTAGTTTTAAGAATTTACTGATTAAATTTTGAGTACATTACTTGGTCACTTTTGCAACATCACATTTCAAATACTAGAGAATTCCTACAAAAATCGCGTCTTCACTAGTTAACAGATACTGAAACGATATTCAGCGTCGCCACTACTGCCAATTTAACTGCCACACTGAAAGATGACCTTGAAGCAGTTGGTACTGGTGCTTGCAAGAAACACTGATTCACTTCTACTTTGTTAAGGTCAACATAACAAAAATTTTACCGACGAGATGGCCAAAACCTTCATTGTGGTTTCTACTGTGAGTTGGGATTACCTCATGGACCTAACATATATGGATGGGACGAAACTCACTGAAACGAGAATGTACCTTAACCTCATTGAAACTTAACGTAAACAGACCATAAAGAAATAAGACTAAAGGTAAATAAATAGGGACCTTTTTGCTGAATGAACTGCTTGAGGAACTCAATCAAACGAGAGCGCAATGGTGGTATGTGTTATGAAAGTAGGTATTGTGTTTTTAAAAAAATACGTTAAGCACCGTCGCTTCTGCTTAATCTTTAAAAAATGTCCCTCAAATTAGACAGACCAATCTGCATCGGGCAACTTTGTCTTGCGGACGCGCACTTAACTTAGACACATTGATGCTTGAATCAAATGACGCTGATCAATGAGATAGTCAGAAAGAACAACAGAATTCAGCACCAAATTAGTCGGCCATATAACAAAGATATTACACATTTATCCGTTTTTGTGAGGATTAAAAAAATAGCCTCAAACTGAGTATGGTAATGACACAACAGAATTATGAGCTGTTTCCTCTGCGTATAATTTGACAAAGCCCTGTTTTAGTTTCTCGAATGAACTTTTGCTCAATAAATATGGTGTTAGGAGATATGCAGCGTGCCCACCCGGTGCTTCTTTGGAAAACTTGGGTGTGCTGTACTATCCTACGCAGTTTATGTTACAATATCGACTGCTGGTTTGTGAATTTTTATTTTTAGCTCCCACAACTTGAGCAAAAATGACAGGATTCGCATTGATGCATCCAAACATTTTACCCTTCATTTGTATTTGCTTAATTTATGAGATTAAGAAAAGATTACTGTGGGTTTTGATGCAGTGCGATTTAATAATTATAACCAGAATGGACTTCCTAAATATGGTAAATTGAAACCATTATGTAGCACACTTAGAGGTGTCTGCTATAGTAATATTTAAGATACTAGGCCTCAGGAATCCTGTGGTAGTTCGTTTACTTAATTCCTCGAAGAGTGATTTTAGAGATGAATAAATTTTTGGAAAATTTGAAAAAGCGTTCTGCGATGGTGAGAAGACAGATCGTAACCAATGAACGGGGAGACTTCAGGAAATTGATTCCGATCATGAATTGACAGACTTTCATACATCAATTTTTAGACAGTTTTACCGTTCCTTAAGTTAAAAACAGAATACACATTAGTTCTGACTAAATTGATAAGAGGTGAAAGCACCATGAACAACCTTTTGTCGTGTGTAGCCTAAGAGATCATTAAACAAGTCGTTTCCTTACAGCGACTGGGACTACAGCTCGTAGAAGTCAAGCAGTTGGGCCCCATAAGCTGCGTGCGTCAAAAAGTTAAAATGGGAGGTCGGAAAATACATCAACTTGTTTTTCACCACTTCTGTTTATTTTGCAGAGAGCGCTGATTCCAAATTGGTTGTTGATGATGATAAACGCTTTTCATGTTCCTGCCTCAAACAATCCACTCACTTTCAATGTCACACCCTTAGACACCACTTCATTAAGAGTAGACTACGCCAGCTTAGCTTGTGATGCACAGCATCCGCCGTTTTTCACTATAAAATCTTTCCTTTTAAGGTCAAACACTTACAACTCAGATAGATTCATGTGGTGGAAGGCGACGCATCACGAGTGCTTGGGAGGATGTGCGTTCCCCTAATCCTAGCGAAGCATTCAACTAGTTGCCAAAACAATGAGTCTCTTCTTACCAAGAAGGGCGAGACCAAATTCCGACACCATAGCCAAACTTCTTCGAGGGAGAAACTCCATACTGTTCAGTGTGATGAAAGGTTAAAGACATTTCCTCATCTTCGTTCTTATCCTCTAAAAGCTACAATGATATCTTTACCATGTCCAATCAAATATCAGCTTCTCTTTCCATTGAGCAATTGTATCTTCTCATCCAGTTTTCCAATAGTTGTGAATTAAAGTAGAATAAAAGTGGAATTTTAGCTTTTGATAAATTATTTAAAGGGGTTCAGAATGGAAGGCCCTATTAACCGGCTCAAATGAGTATGAATGGGGGTGAGTCGATGCGCAGGCGCCTGGTGGCCTGAGAGCTGAGACTGCTTGAGCTTGAGAATGCCTTTGATTTAGTGATTTGATTTATGCGAACTTATAGTTCCCAAGTTACTCTGTGATTGAAGTGGTTATGGGTACAAGACTTAATGAACGATTAAATTAAAGCGTTAAATATCAATCCTAAAATACCAGAATGTTAGGTTTTGTTCCTACAAGTAGAGTGACATAGATGAATCTTATTGCGTTTTAAACAGGATTACACCAGATAGGCATTATTATGAAGTCAAGGACGTCCATTAATTTCACAAATTACATGCCTAATTTTTGAATTTTGATTCTAAATATGTAAGCATGCAGCTTAAACGTTCGTTTCTTCTGCCCATTAAATCCTCATGTTTTTTTTCTCTAAAAGCGGATTTACAAATCTAAGTCTGGAGTTTTCCTATAAATCGCAAAGTTACGCTGACTGCTCTGCTAAGGACGAAAACCCCCTTAAAGCATGGCATAACATGACTTACTTGACCCAGTGTTGAATATGACTCTACCGAATCTATATGTAAATTAGCTTTACAAGTATGACAACAAATTGCGCATACGTGCATGGTGCGAAGTTATCAGACTGTCTACACCTACGATTATGAGGAATGAATTAACAGCTCGTAAATATTTTTCTGAAATTAACATCCCTTTAAAAGTTATGGAAAAGGAGTTGTTGTGTCTACCTCTGACCTGATTCTTGGTAGCCTGAAATTCAATAAAATGTGCATTGGAAATGGGTAATGAGTATATTTTTCATTGTTGCCTATCCTTAGGTATTAGTGGTTTGGAGTTGCTACTCCAGTTCACTGTTTGTAACTTCATAAATTCGTAGGTAGCACGTAATTGACAACAAAAATTCATTTTCACCTCCCCATTATTTGGAAAAGGGCCAGAATCTTAAACAATACACTGACACTGCATGAGGATGAAATAATGCTTTCTTCCTCCCCCAGTGCCGAGCATAATACCATCCCTCGAGGTAGTTTTGTAACATTGTGAAACCTAGGTCATATACGTTCTGGTTAAAACGGGACACTTACGCCACTGACATGGTTTGGTTTTCCAGAAAAAAATACTACTTAATTGGCATCTCATTCAATAAATGAAGCCTGTACCATCACAAATTAACGCATAGAGCTGTCAGTTTGACCATACTATCAATGCTCGGAAAAATTTTTCCACACGAGCATCCAGCATTAAAATGTTTTTAAATTTAGTCATAGCTAGCAATGTGTCTACTCGCAGTCCTTCATACTCCACATGATTGAACATAGAAGGTTTAATCTAGATGAAAATCATTAAATTTGACGTCACTAGGCCTAGGAAGATATGGACATACATGCAAACGTAATGCATATGGATTGCTGCACTTACTGTGATGGCAATAGCAACAGTTGTAAAGAGTTAGAAGATTCTCCTGGGATATAAATTATAGCATGCTCAACGAAATCTTAGTCTGAAGGAAACAAACTCACTGTTGACAAGTGACTGGCCATATCGGCTTTGTGATTTCTCTTTATTTATGGTGTCAAGTTCTTTAGGACCTCAACTTTCTAGAAGAGATTGTAGCTAGCTAACCTCTTGAATAGCCTTCAAGACCAAATCAACTGTTCTTCCTCCGTCGTAAATAACTTAGGCGGCTTAGGAACTCTTTGAGTTTCTTGATATAGTTCAATGCAATAACTTATTACAATTTGCGGAAATTTATGTATTTTGGACTATCATTTATGCGCATGAACTAAAAAGCATGGAAATGTGTGCTAATTCCCCGGGTGCAGGACATAATTCCGTTAATTCTACCATTCTTCTAATGTGCATCACAATATGATGCCTGGCTGCGTGCTCTAGGAATCAAAATTTCCTAAATTTTAAAGCAGCTAATGAATTACTATAGTGTTTTATATGTAATCCGAACAAGGTGATATATGCGACAGCAGCTTGTACCTCGAGTAGCAAATAGCGTACACTATTCACTTTCGTTGATAAGGCATTCGACGAAGACTTAGATACAATATCTTCAGAAAGATTCTATTCTCCTTAAATAATGGCGAATTATGCATTGATAACGGCGGAAATAGTAGACTGGATCAAAGACTTAAGACTCACTTAAAATAGATATTTACTCATATTTAATGCCAAATCATTTGCATTCAACACATTTGTTCTCTCTGTGAATGTGGATTTGAAGCATGGATCCTCTTAGTAATCTAGATTCGCAAAATTAAATAAGTGAAGGTTATTTCTCTGGAATGTAACAATGTCAATCCTATCTTTTCTTATTTCCATTAAAAGTTTACAACCTACTTTAAGTCCTCAACGCCACCGATCATGGCAAACTGGCAAATGGAAACTTGCATTCACTAGGAAGTTTCGAATGCCTTTGATTGGATTCTCTGCTCCATTTACTGGGCTGAAATACCGTCTCACTTGTAATGCAACTATGTATTTTTTTCTCACTAACTCGGCCTTGATCATTTGCTGCTACACCGCCACAAAGTTGGTAGTAGGTAAGGGATTTACTTCTGTTTAGACCAATAAATTTTGCTGTGGATTTTTTAAATACTCTTTGAAACAACTATCTTACCTTAAAATCCCTCGCCTTTCAAAGTTTATTCCTTTTGCACAAATTACACTAAACGCAGTAAGTGTAAGTAAAATATAGTTGTGTGAAACATCGCTGATGGAAGGAACGCCAGTAAATCATTGCCTCATGAAGTCGGTAAATGAAGACGAGTTTAAAGGGCGTCTGTTCGAATCACTGGACAAACAGCTGCTAAACCGTCTTTTTTGATGTCCAATTGTTAGAACGGTCTTTTTAGTTCCTAAAATTTTTTGCTATTATTTAACCTTGTAATTAAAATATTCCTATTTTTATATGCAGGCACATAATACCTGGTCTCTTAGCAAACGACTTATTTATAAGCGCTAATTCGCTGTGAAAAGTGGTTGTAGTAGAAAATTAAAAAAAATTAAAATTAAAGAAAATTCTCAAACCCATTAAAGGCAACTGTTCCTCAATTTTGCCACTAACTTTGCCTTTATATTTGATAGGAGCAGAATAGGTTTTACATGACTGTATATGGCATCTATTAGTAGCTAAGTGTTGCTTCAAACCACAAATGGGTATTGACGAAATGAGTAGTATTAAAATGGTTGATTAAACTTAACCTAAAACAGACAAAAGGTGAAGTAATGATACTTTGACGAAATATTCCGCAAGTCGCGTAAATTATAAACAAAAATTACAGCCCTTCTCAGTTGGAATTAATTGCACCCCTCTGGTTTTAACTTTTAACCAAATTCACTTAAACCACCAACTGCTCGGCACTTTCCAACATTTTTCTTGCATGAGATTCAGGCTTTCCATATTTTGCACCCTTATATTTTTTTTATAAGTATTTCGCCACCCACCACGCCTCTTCAACATAAACAAAAGTTTATTAAAAGTGACCTCTAGATTTGTCCTGGAAGCATTGCATAGGTCATTGAGAGAACACCGCTCATGCGCATCAAAGGTCGGCTCTACGGTGTAAATCAAGAAATTATGATGTTTTGGTCACCATCAATTTTAGTATTAACCTGATTTAAAGGTGGTCATTTACAAAGTGATGTTTGGTGCTCTACTGTTTTAATGACCTCGGTGTGGTGATAAATATTGTAGAAGAGGAAGATGGCTTGAAAAGGTGGTGTTTGATTCGCAGGGAGTAGCCTACCTTCACTAAATGCATAACTTCAATACCTGAGCTTTAACACTACCGCATCTGGCGTCACGAAGGATGGGTACTTATTGCGCTTCACCCTATTCACTAAGTTGGCAAGCTAAACCTAACCCTACTTGAGGCATTTATTATAGTTTCATTCTGAGTTCTTCGTCCAGGCGTAAGTTTACTCCATTAAGCTTTACTCAAAAGACTATTGTTTCTTACTTTCGATTTCCATATGTTTTG
Organism: Echinococcus oligarthrus; assembly: GCA_900683695.1. Classification (NCBI taxonomy): domain Eukaryota; kingdom Metazoa; phylum Platyhelminthes; class Cestoda; order Cyclophyllidea; family Taeniidae; genus Echinococcus; species Echinococcus oligarthrus. The sequence goes on from CABFON010000169.1 coordinate 12,436, forward strand.
CGTTGATTTACGCATTTTTAGCACTGTCCATTTTAAAGTAATTGTAACTTTTATAAGTTTAAACTTGGGTAAACTCATAAAACAATTGCATTTCCAAGTGGTTTTACAAATATTTGGTTTAACAAGTTGCTTGGCATAGCCATAAACAGGATTTTCTGACCAGAAGGACCTTTGCAGAGTGAAGCATTATTTTTAGTTCTCTGCAATCCCCACCTCCGTCCTCAAAGTGAAATCAAGAATGGGTGGCGCATCCAAATAGATCTCAACTACAGTGGGTCAGCAGGGTCAACAAATCTTCTCCTATCTTACCTTTACCTTTAGACCTCCCCTTCCCTGGTTGTTAACGTTCGTCTATCCACACAATGGCAACATGAGAATAATTTACAACTGTTAGACAATGGAGGTTGGCATGGTAATACCTCTGTTCAATGTGCATGTAGCAATGTATTCAGAGTGACTTATTCCACTGTCGGTATATTCATTGGTGTCTAAGTGAGGGGGAATGACCGTATAGTTTTTATTCTAAGAAAGGCATGAAAATAGTCATTTTTAGACAAATATTAAAAATTACTCCTTCCGTAAGATGTGAAAAAGAAGAAAAAGCATCAGCCATGCACTTAATAAGCACTGTAAAATTTGGAGTGCTTTTCATCTGTGAAAAGATTTTGAAGTCGGTCTTTAACTAATAAGCCTTAAATTCTGTATACTTTTAAAGCACTCCAAAGAGGAATATCAGAAAGAAGTATTTCCTCAAAATACAGCTGATGCACTAGATTGATGTATGCTTGCCATTTGATGACTTTCATTAACACTCGAAAATCTCGGTGGTATAAAATCTGATTTTCCATTATCCAGGGTACCCATGCCAAGGGAGGACCATATCTTCATGGTCTATTTGGTTAATATATACTTCCCTCTGCATTTTCATGTGTCAGATTACACAGTTTTATTTGTTACAAGGAAGTTGTCAAGCACATATTACAGCCGCATTTATTCTGTCTGGACTATAAAGCTTCGGAAACGTCCGCATTCAAATATTGCGAGTCAATTATTGCGTTAAAACAGTTACAATAATCATGTGGATAACAGGACAGGTATTTCTGATGAAGTAGTTGCTCCCTTACTTTTGCTTTACTTTAACTACAATCAGAGATTTGTATGCTTTTGTTTACTTTGATTTACTCAACATTCAAGTAGCTGAAAATGCGAGTAATACGTGATATGCGAGAAGTGCAATAAGTGCGCTATTTTCTTATGAAAAAATGAAGTAATTGCAAAAGCGGAAAATGTACATCTCCTTAAGTTATTGGATGTCACCTTGGCATCAAGGTATATTTTAAGGCATAAAATGAAAAGGTTTTCCCATAAACTCTTTTACTGGACCCTCACAACCAGCCATCATGTGCATCGTTGAGCGCCACATGGTCAGCTTTTGGGTACCTACAACATGTAAGCTTCCTCATTTTTAGGGGTTGCCTGTGCCGCAACCCAGCCTTAGCACTTGTGATAATGCTAAGCATGGATTTTCCACTTTGGCTGATCCCTTCCCGCCTCGATTTGATCTACTGCTAGAAC
>CABFON010000170.1:0-13997 GCA_900683695.1 Echinococcus oligarthrus
GCTTTTATGCCATTCGCTTGGCTACGGTGTGCCAATCCGTTGAGCCTTCATTCGCACGGCCGAGGACTTACTTATGCAATTAATGTGGACGAATCTGTCTTTTTCGTAGCATTCGCCCACTCCATTAATGAAAACGCCCAGGCAATAGAAGCCCATCACGGTTAATAAGAAAACGCTTTTTAGTTATGGAGATGCTAATTGGGTAATCCATTTTGCAGTTCAGGTGAAACCACCCATCTTCGATACGCAAATACTGTGTTAGGGCAAGTTTGTGATGGACAATTTATTTGGAAAGTTGAGCACTATCCATTTCCAAAAAGTTTAGAAAAGTATGGTTTAATTTTAAGGCATCTTTTATTTCTAACTTCAAACGGAAGTGATTCATTGGGATTGATTGTGTATATGCGTCTCTAGTAAGGTTTTGCATGAGCGATCAGTTTCAACACTGAGGGTAAATCAGAAAAGTGGAAAAATAAAAGTGGTTTAGAAACGCATTGCGGTCGAATTGGTTCATTGTAGCTTATACGCTAAGTAAGGAAAATAAACTATTGCTGGCTACTTTCTAGTCGGTATGCATGATAAACATTCCACGCACCGTAAAACAGGAAGCAAGTTTTCAAAATTACAAAAAACTGCGATTCGTTTTTGTGCTCTACGAAAGTGGCGGAGATCATGGTTGAGTTGTGTGTTACACCAGTCATTGAAGACACCTCAATATGAGAGGAGTTGCTTTGTGAGGTTTTTACTTTTGAATACCATTATGCTGGTCTTAAAATCCCCTCTCTCCTTTTACTGCTTCCTACTGTAAATGCGGATTTCGAGTGGGGAACAATTTTGGGTTATAATGAAGTCGGTGCTGGTAACTAAATAGGAATTTCTAGATTCGTTGCACACATTCACATTGCAGTAAAGGCAATACGCGTCGGATTGTAATGAAATGATTAAGTTGAAATAAAAGGAGGAAAACGTGATAAGTTTGTATTTTTAATTTCTATTTTCTCCACATAGCTTCAAGTCACTCCACCGCAGGCGCAAATCAGGGTTGCATCTTGGTTTGGACATTAAAGAAAATGTTTCTGCCGTTCCCAGCTGCCATATAATACAGGCGTGGGAACTCCTATTCTACCCTTTTCAGTCTCCCATCACGTATCGTTTCCCATTCCCGGAGGCACTACTATCGTTGACTGATTCTGCTGTTGTTTACGTAAAAGTCCCTACAGACTCCTGCCTCTGGGACATCTGCCAACAGCTGTTCCTATAGCAGCGGTCTAACTGGTAGTGCCTGGGCGACTAATAGTACCTTCACTTTTACACCCACCGGTGACAATAAGAAATATTTTAATAATTACGAAATGCCCAACTTTTTAGCTAACATCGTAAAATTTCACCAAACACTTCTGAATTATTTACTGCAGCAGACAGAAGTAGCAACAACAAGCGGATGGCGAAATGCGAAAACTTTAAAAACGCTTCCAAATTTAGTCGGAAATCACCTAAACTTAAAATTAATGAACTCCCCGGAGCAGGAGGTATGCACAACCAATAGCATTATAGAGCTTTAAAACCTGCGCTACCTTATTTAATTACTAAATGAACAGAGTTAATCGCGCACCATTCCTAAAGTACACTTCTATGACCGTTTTAACAATGCGCCGGAACAATTGAGCAAATAAGTACTTTAGTTGCATAGTAAGCGGATTAGTTAGGTACCTTGTCTCACCACAACTTCCTGGCTACAAACCGGCTCTCTGCAAGGCTAAATCAGGCAGTTTTGGCAGCATATTTCAAAGGGAGCTTACACTTTCCTTTTGCTACTACCAATAGTGACTTCTTTTTCTCTTCTTTTGGACGCGTAAGACCAACGGTAAGTGATGATCCGAAGCCTGTCCACGAACAAGGCAGAATGTGAGGCGGTAAGGTATAAAAGGTAAAAATAGGACATCTTGTGCTTCATTTTTATTTTACGTAAAGGGGTAACCAAAAAATCCACCTCACTTCCTAAAGTGTAATGAAAGTGAAAGATAAGAAATGCAAAAATAATACAAAGATGGTCCACCTATGAGAAACTCGACACCTTTAAGTATTATGCTTTCAAAGATTATTTATATTTTTTTGCAAGTTCTTTAGTGCCTAAATATGTACAAGTACCTTAACTTTTTTCACCTAATTCCTCCCAACTCCAGTTCAAGATGTCAGCTAGGCTTACTTAAAAGCAAATACAATTAACTTCACTTTGAATGATTCACTATACTTGGAATGGCCAAGTAGGTAAGTACGAAATTAGTAACAGTAGGATGAGCGGATAGGTCCCGCCAGGACTGTCTTTATTTACATAACTCCAAATGTAGAATGAAAATGTGGAAAAGTTTGGACAGAAAATTACAAATTCTTGCCATAATACTTATGCAAAAAAGCCATTTTACAAAATTACCAAATTGGATCATTTGTGACATAAGTAAATGAGCAAACGTACTTCTTAAAAAATTCTGCGCTATTTGCGTTCCATCTTCGCCATGACCTTATCTCGAGGGCTACTTATGTGTTATAGGACAGTCCTACATTGAAAAAGGGGTATCCTTTTGCTGGACTGAAGCGCCTTCTTTTTATCACACTAGAGGTGGGTGTACAGCCACTGAATATGAAATAAAATCCAAACTTCTTTTGCGTCATCATGTTGATGTATGGCATTAGAATACCCCGAATTTTGAGCCTAGCTAAGCACACTTTTAAATTATGAATTTCTTGAAAGAGGAGTTAAAATCGAATTCATTTACAAATATGTACATTGCATGGCTCATTTAAAGCACCTTCCAATGGCTTCGAAAAGATTCGTCGACCATGGCGAAATTGCAGCCACTGCGCCATAAATGGACTAAATATTACTTCGAGAAGTAGTATTATTAGAGTACTAAAAATACTGCCTTGAGAGGTGATATATATTCAGTGACTGCTGACGGGCAACACAGCGAAAGCCTTCGAAAATAAGTGATTCTCTCCTACGTCACTGATTGGCTAACTTGTGAGAGAGCCGACACGGGCATTGGTCGGTCGTTGTGTAACCTACTCGTAAAATGCATTTGACATAAAGAGAGTGATCAATTTAACCTCCAAGGAAATAACGTTTATTCACGTCCTAACTATGAATTAGTAACTGATTTTCGTAATAATGAACACAACTGCCTTTGCATTAACCACCTACAATAGCAGTCATCAGGCCGTACACACCTCCTCGGCGTGCGAATTTACAACATTCGAATTTGTAGGCTACTTCTACATTCTCACAATAGTCTGCCTCATTGGATGCATTTTAAACCTTATAAATATCATCGTTTTTGCTCAGAAGTGCTTCCGTGCAACGGTTTATACATACATGTTAGCCATCTCTCTAACGGATGCGATCGCTCTCTTAGTGAATCTGCCAACAGGTCTTGGAAGGTAAGCTTTGTCTCATCTATGTATTTATACCCAACTCTTTTTGGTGTGGCTTAACCCTACAAACATCAGGTTTGATTGCAGAGGTTGAGCGGCCTCCTTGTCCTTTCATCTAGCTCCTAGTTAGCTAAGAACACCAAAATCTCAGTTGAATGGTGAACCTAAATAGCTTACAATGCTTTCAGTAAATTTAAGGGTTTGGTCTGCGATGCAGAGAGCGTTTTTGCCAAATTAAACCAAAATTTTCAACTATGAAAATTTGTATACTCGGAGAGATTATGGAGTACATAGGCCAAAGGTATAAAGCAGTGTTTCGGGTGGTCCTTTAACCTTAGTACCCCTGTCCACCTAAATTTGATTTCACTTGTCATATTTGTTTCAGAGTACAAATGCCTGACAATAAGTAAATGTCAATAAAATTAAAAAAACTACTTCCTTCATCCCTTTTCTATCTAATTTGTAGGTGAAAAATCATTTTGTTCTTTTTCTCCTTGTCATGATTTAAAAGAGTTGTTAGAGTCCTACAAAATATATTATTGATTACTGAAGAAAGTAGCGTCTAAACTAAGAAAGTAGATTTCTTGGTACGTGGGCTTATGTTTGACATTTCCTTCCTTCCTGATTGCTTCAATAAATCACCCGTAAGAGGTGAACGGACATTCCATTAATTAGGTTGAGAAACTTCATCACAGCACCGAGGCTACCGGGAATGGAATTGCTCATGCTGACAGAATCGGAACATTTTCGGGAGTTGCGAATGAAGTTTCAGTGTACTTTAATAATTCAAAAGGCGTTTTGTCGTGATGTACGTAACCAGGAAAGAAATGGCTAAAATAATTCATGAAAAAGCAAACTGCTTCAGAGTACTTTCCCCAAATACTTCTTAATGTTAACTTCTTTCAAAATAAGACTGTTTTCTAGCTAGTATGGTCACAGATACTAAACATTGCAGCTCCATCCCTCTCCCTCCCCCTAATTGCACATAGGTGACCACGGTCTCCTCCTTGACCATTCATTAAATGAAGTTAGAACATGCCGCAAATAAGTGATATTTCTCTTACAAGAAAAGAAGCGTCAATTAGACAGTTTTGTTAACATAGACTGGAAAAGATCATAAACCACTTCTACATGCAAATCTTTCAACTGCCATTGATTAAAGTATCACCTTCCAACTCTTATATGGGCCACTCTGCTAACTACCGTCTAGGGATTATGCGAGTATGCGAGAAGTCTTGTGGAAAGTAAAGCCCTGTTTTAAGCAAAAAAATGAAGCATAAGTTTCTTACGCTTAGGATTCCTTAGGATTCCAACTTTCAGCGGTTGAGTGTAAAGCTAGAATGAAGAGTGCGGAGTAGTATTTTCCGCCTTCTCCACATGTCAAGTGATAGTTGACCTAAGTCTGAGTAGTATGTAAAAGCACCTGCTACTGGCTATCCCATGATCATACCAACTTCGTTCAGTACAATGACGAAAGGCATTTGATTTTTTGAGTGAATGCAGCGCTAACCGGTCCTCTTTATATTAATACCTGAAGTCTACTACCTTAAGCATTCACGACATTTCTTGGTCCTTTTGAAGACGTAAACGCATATATCTCAACCATGTACTGACTTAGAGCGCTTTCAAAGGATGCGAAGTAATGAGCTATGACAAACGTACCTCACAAACGCAGAGAATTCACGATTATGTTGAATGATGTTATAGTGGCCGACTGTGCGGCAACAGTTGTTGTGAATATAGATAATAAAACCATCGCCTTTGACCCAGGAAGAGGGCGATGGACGAAGTATCTACAGCTTTCTGAGAAATGCACAGAAATTATTCAGGTATGAGCGAGCAACCACATGAAAGCTGCATCGCTTTAACGGGTATATTTTTTGGAGTTTGAGCAGACAAACCTTTGCCTACCTTTTAAACTTTTTCAAAAAATATCGCGTCTGAGGAAAACACTTATTCGGATGAACATTTTATAGAAAAATGTATGAAATATTGCTTCTAAATGTACAGTCATAAGTCATTATGAATTACTGCCACTTTCTACTATCGCGGTTTCTCTTAGAGCTGAAAAAGTATATTACCATTGGGTCCTATTGCAGATTTTATCTTTTATTCGGCTTTTATATAGTTAATAAACCCAACAACAGGTGTCTTTAATGATTCTTATTTAAGAATCAAGGTGGAAATTTGTGATATAACAGAATTTTTGGCTGAAATAATGCATGCCTCAACTATGCAACAACCTACCATTACTCACCAACTAAGAGCAGCATATCAAATTTCAATCTCTTTGCCATTTTTTAATTTTCTTCCTGTGGCACGCATGGTAGAGTACCGGTGGCAAGACTTACACTTTGCCTTAATCTTTTTTAATTGAGATTAATGCCTAAAATTTTGCCTGTTTAGTTTTCCTTTACCCAAGGTGCGCCAAAATTTCAGGGCAAAATCTCCCTTTAAGTGACCTCTTGGCGAAACTCACAATTTGTATTTAAGGCCAAAATTTTGACTCTTTTAGTTGTGTGAACAATCTGGGTTTTACCACGGTAATTTCCAGACAGATGCGTGTTTCTAAGAATAGAATATTCTCAAGCGATGTCCACAAGCGTATGCATGCTTCATTCTTAATTCGTAACACATCTGAGTTCACTTAGCCAGTCTCTGTGTTTGTATGTGACAATTTTTGATCAAAAGGAAAAGACTTGTCCACATCGTTTGACTGCCCTCTCCAGTTTAGTCACATTGCATTCCTGAAGATTGTTGTGTCGCTTTCTATTTGCATAGATAATGGTAGGCAACATCTTTATAAAGAACTATTGCTTGCATTATTCACCACGCTTCTGTATTAGCGCCTTCTTAAATCACCTCAGTGACTTTAAACCTTATTGCAGCGAATATTTGCCAAAAACACTACTTTTATGCATAAGTTTTGTATGGGTGCCACTTTGTTATTCACTTTCTTTAAGAAAAATGTAAAAATAAATCATATAATTAATCTCAATTAATAAAGCAGACAACGACAGAACCCATAGCAGTGAAAATGTCCTTTTAAATCTCCGACACGGCAGGAAAGAGAAAGACAAATGCTGGATTACTGACACAGCCCCTAGCATTGGCCTTTCATCTGCACGGAGAGTGAAATGATATCTTTTAATAAAATGAAAAGGATTAAAATCTTTTTTTTGTGCAAAGAATACGGGAAGTGGATGTGCAAATAATGATGTTTTTAATATTCTGCAATAAATATACTTCATTAAAACTGCTGATCCCACATATATCCATGTATGGTGAACAGCTGGATACAAGTGCTTAGTGAAGCATGTGCGCATGCGTATTTTATGCATCAAATCAAAAAATTAATCATAGTAGGCTCGATGTTTAGCTCTTCTACCTCCGTCTCCATCCCCTTGGAATAAGCAGGCAAATTGGCCGAAGACATGCTGCAATGGATTGCGATAATTAAAGGGGTACGGAGGTATCACCGTTTAAGCGTATTCAGGGACCGTTACGAGGTTCCTATTTAAGACAATATGCACCATGTAATCACCGAAAACTAAGCATAGTTTTAGAATATAATAGGCATTTTCCACGCACCTAAACTTTGTGTCCGGTTCAGGTGAAGTATGTTCCATGTTCACTCGGCCACAAAATGTACGAATCCCTGCCTAATAGACACTTATTTGAGAGAAGTGATTTATTTGCAAATGCTACGTTTTATGGCCATTGCTGCTCATGCTTTCACCTACTTTAAAAGGAATAAAGCTTTGTGACTTCATGTGTGCTTGTCAAAATGTGGCACAGGACCTTGATAACAAAGAGAAGGGTACTATCCGGAATGCAAACTTAAACGTGAGTAATTTTTGCAAGCAATCGCCCTATTATGCAATCCAAATTGTCACATCACCTCTATTTTTGCATTCGGGTGGTAAAGTAGTCCACACGATGTTAAAGTAGTATCATATATCGTTCCATTATCAAAATTATTCTTCAAAAGACATGCTGATAATACCAGAGGCTTGCTAAATCTGTGGATGCACCCGTTTACTTACCTTTCTTCTCTCCGTGAGCGACTCGCTAAAAATTAATAGATTCGAACAATACCTGCCTCTCACCAAATCAGGGCCACTTTTCAATACATAACGATGACTTTTAGAAAGTGCAATTTTAATTTTATCTTCCTGTATTTGGGGCGAATAAAAGGCTCCTCAAATGACCTCATTTTATTCGGTAGTCTCCATCAGGCCAGCATATCTTTCCCCGGATCAAACTGCGTCAGTATGCACCTCGGAACAAAAGAATTTCGAAAGAATCATTTAGGAATTCATCGGTCGTCATTCCTTATCCAAGTTCGTGAATATTTTGCTTAATCATTCCTAGTAGTCGCGATTATCCTGGGTGGATTTTCAATGTAAATAGGCTAATTAAAGGGGTTTAATGTTTGCAGTAAACTTTACGGTGTGGTGTTTTCCTAATTATTGGTAAAAAACGCGGCGGCATGCCTGACTTCCTATTTTTCTCACAGGATCGGCACTTCCATTCTTAGATACAATGTGTTACATTCAGTTATTCACTGAAAAGTTTATTTTAGTTAAAAATCACTTCCGCACGACAAAACATAGCATACAAATCGTCATCTAATTACAATTTTGTTTGACGCCTTGTTTTCAACATTGCTTGTTTGGCTTCTGCATAACACGCATTATTCAACTCTTGCTACTAAAAAGTATGAGAAAATTACTACATGTTCATCCAAACGTTACCGTGGATTGATAAAGTTGAATAAAGCCGGCTGATCTATATCTATTTCGCTTTTTAGGATTGGTTTCGAATTCAGCCTCACAAACTGTTCACTTGATAGTTTTTACCAAAACATCGGAGCTCTTTGCGCTTCATTTCTACTTTCCCAAAAGACAGTTTTGCAGTTATACTCGGACTTCAGTGAATATGCTAGATTAATTTCGCGAAATAATTTGAGGCACCTAGTATCACAATGCCCGATTTTATGAAGGCGCTGGACAGTTTCTTAAGCTTCTCATTTTTTATTCAACATAAAATAAATATTCCTATTCCGTGCTTTGGGTAAATTTACAAATTAGAGCCGCATTGCATGTTACAAACAGATTTGGTTATTGTTCTGCAGCAAGGAGGTGGTTGGAATACACCTAAGGCAGTTGAACACTAAAGGCGGTCGGTTAGCTCCATCGTCTCTAAATGTCTAGCTGTTTTGGAACGGCGGGAATGAATAAGACCCGCTGACTTGCGGCATCACCGCCAAAAGACTTGAAACTTTGTGCTTGTGTGGCTGATGGCAACAAAGTGTACCGTGTATCTATACGCTTCTTTTTGCAAACACTTTCTCTTATCGACAGAATCATGCATGCGTGAATTACCAGTGCTTAAATAATTGTGATCGCTTCAAAATACATATTTGTTCAATATAATAATGGTATGCAGGTGTAAATTCTCCCATACAATTAGCATATCTGCCTAAATAAAAGTGAAGCCTAGCTCATATTTAAGCTCCATAAGTGGCATGACGGTGTTTTCTCATGACTGGAGAGTACTCTTTAAAATATTTACCTTCATTCAGACTGATTTTTATCCTGCGATGTCAATGTTTAGACTACTATGGGAGTGGTGGGAAAACGAATGACTTGTGCAATGGATTTTGCTTAACCGATTTTACTCAAACTTGGAAATAAATGTACGATTTTTGTAGATGCGCCGGTCACTTGGAGTCATGCACCCATCCCACATTTAAGCGATTTCGATTTCACATATCATACTTCACAGCCTACATAAGATTTGGCGTGGCAAACACAGCTGAAGCAGCCTCCGCGTGGTTAACGGTGCTGATTTCAGTGGAGCGCTACATGGCAATGAAGTTTCCAATGCTAGCGCTCACCTATTGTCGGCAGGGCTCAGGAAAAATGCACGTTTTTATTATTATTCTCCTAGCCGTGGCTTTCAATTCTCCACTCTTTTTCATACTTCGAATTTCACCGAAAAATGTAACCTCGGAGAAAGGCGGGACCCGAACTGTTCTTGGCTCTCAATTGACAGCCTTTGGGGAATCAACAGATTACGATATCTACACGTGGTTCCGTTTCGTCCTAGTCCAAATTATTCCCCTCATTGCACTGTGTATATTCAGTACCCTTCTTATCAATGTGGTGAGTGAGAGCTATCGCAAACCGCGTCGGAATGAGGTGGCTGGCGCGGTAACGGGGCACAAGAAAACGCAGGAACTGATGGAGATCACCAGTGCGCGGAAAACTTGCAACTGTTTGAAGCATCAGCGAGGCACAAAACCAATTCAACTGGACAGAAGGCAGCGGGCGCAAACAAAACTGACTATTATGCAGATTTGCGTCATCTTTCTCTTCCTTATTGGTCAAATTCCTCAGGCCTTCTCGTTTGAGAAGATCTCCAATGCGATAATGCCACCGTGGTGTGGACGCTGCTGTAAACTGAAAATCTACTATCGCATGTGCAGCATGATCCTCAGTCAGATAAGCTACTCTCTCTCCTTCTTCATTTACCTCAGCCTTAACAGGTACTTTCGAAAGACTCTCCTAACCTGCTGCAGGAACAAACCAGTGGAACAATATACCCGTGCATCACGTGTGGCCTAGCTCGAAACCACACATACTTCCTCTATGATGTCAACAAAATCAGAATATATTTTATTAAAAAACACTGGCTGCAAGTCACCCTGCTCCTTTCGTTTCTCTGCTACGAAATATATTTGGATCATGAATGCTGGTAAATCACTAGCCCCCTCACAAACAAATGTGCAGCCCCTTAGCATTGTATCGAAAATAACGACAGTTCCCACTGCTACTGATGATAGGACAAAATAGAAATGCATTTAGTCATTAGCAGGTCTGAGACACTACTGCCAAGAAGTAGGATTTTGCTGAATGAAAATGTCAAATTTTATTAAGATTTATTAACCTGTGTTTTAGGGCAAAACCCGAGTTGGACATTTCTTTCCCACCTTTGTTTCTCTCCCAAGAGCATGTTTAACATAAAATGTATAAGATTGAATAATTAGGTAGCAAGTAAAGTTTGCATTTACAGTTAAAAATACTTGTTTTCAGTGGACATCTAATTGTGAACTAAAACTTCTTCCCAAGTTTAAGAGCTGATGCATAGTTTTCTACACTTGCGATTTCATGAGCAAAATACGTTCCAGATATACTTTAACCAAGGTTTTTTGTTTTTTTTGGGGGTTTTGGCTTTAAAAACTAAGTCATGACAGCGTCATCTAAACTGCAGACAGTTGCGAGTTTTGTTTATTAACTAAAATTTCTCCCTCTAATTTGCCCACACGGACTACATCGGATTAAACTTAATTGCGCCGTGCCACCTCATGTGTTAACCAGTGTCGGAGAGAGCAACAACTTGAAATTAACTTACTTTCAGTAAAAAATTTAAGTAGATAGTGACAACTGTACGTCCAAACCGACAGGAGAGGTAAGGTTAGGCTAGTAGTCGAATTTATTCCACCGTCCCTATTTCTTGCGCCTTGAGCTCAAAAATCAAATGAGCATTTGCTTTTGACGCCCATCATAGCCATTAACTATAGAGCACTTTTTACCAGGCCACTTGCTCTTTAAGTCCTTTCGGTTGCATCACAGTACCAAAGCATGTAAGTTCTACACCGACAATTGAGCACAGGCCTCCAAACGTCTCAGTTTCTAAAAAGAGCAATTTACTCTTAATCCCCAGGCTACTTTTTGGATAATTGGGTTTTGTTTTGAAAGGTTGTTTTTTTAATGCTTAAAAAAATTGGGCTAATAATTATCCTAGGTAGACCAAAAGCATGGCCTTTGGGGGCAAATATGACTCTCACATTTTATCTTCCTCCTCTTTCGAAAATTTTGTGTAAGATTTTGCTCTCAGACAAAACTAATTAACTTTATAGTATCAATTGATACAAGTGACTTATGCCCAATCTTCATTTAATTGAGGTTTCTTACTAACATCTTGCTGTTTGATGCTCGCAAAGCACCTTTAGGGTGAGAGGTTTCTTTTGATGCAAGCGGAAAAGTGGTCCTCCACACCGCAAATAGCAAGAGTTTTTGGATCTCCAAAACCATCAGGTCACCGAAATTGTAGAAATCCAGTTCAACCAAAGCCATTACCCTTTAATTATCGTTTAATAACTTCTTACTTAGTCTCACTACCAGCTGCAGTTAAAAGCGCAACAATTTGAAGAGTTACAAGGCGGCCAAATTGTCGTTATTCTAATCTGAAGAAACGAGGCATAAAATAAACTAAAATATTGCACCTTTTGTAGGGTTTTTAATGAGTTTAAGGGATTGTTTCTTACATCTTAAACTATAACATTGTCTGACCAATACTTACCGTCCACAAAGTCTTAGGAATTCTACACGTCAAGGTGAATTTGAAGATTTAAATTTGCACACACCCTTGCCTATTTTTGGATATCAACTCTAACTACTGAGTCAAATACGATGAAGTGGTATTTACCCAAAGTTTGATTTGACTCGCGGCTAATTTGATTTGGGAAATGTCAAATTTATGTCAGGTGTATTGTTTGCATAGTTGTGACCTCAATTAAGAAGTTATAAAAGAAACGACATCCACTCGCCGTTTCATTTTCTTTTATATTAATTGTGACGCGATTCTGTCAAGGATCACTCACTTAATTTTTAAGTGCCAAGATGTCGATCTAATGAATCGTCAAAGATCGCGAAAACAGTTTGGCCTTGAAGGTTGTAACATTCCCGATAAAGGTAATGAATATTTTAAATCTGTGGCTCCTTCTAGTCCGTTACAAATGCCATCGCTTAATACTGACGTACATTTCTCGATTTTACCACTGAACTCTTAATCTGTTGCTAGTGGCAGATGCGATTTAAGTGAGATAGTGACGAACAACTTGCGGCTCTTTATCAATTCATCTAGGTAAGAGATAGCTAGGGGAACAGGAGAAGACAGTGTTAGTAGAGAATTATTTATTACTTTTGATCAGATTATAGATTATGCTATTTTGTCTATACTCTCTCCTAAGTGCGAGTAGTTATGCAGCCAGGAGAAAATACCATCAAATAAGCCTTTGTTTGTTCTTGTGTTTCTCACCAAAAGCGCTGTCATTCCACCTGACAAAAGAAAGTGTCTTGTTCAAGAACGCAAGCACATTTCCTTTGGGTGTTTTATTATGGTGGTTAATATTTTATCACCATTCAGATGGCAGTCAACGAGTACTCTTCATGCTAACTTCATTCCGCTGTAAAATCCTTACTTTGGGCTAAAAGGATGATTTAGATTTTACTGATATTTCAAATTCGATCTGGTAGGGAAGGTGAAAGGAAGTAAAATAAAGGATTTGTGACCCACACTAAGCCAGTCTAATGTACCAGTAATGTCCCTTGTTGCCTTAAGTAGCAACACCACTGTGTTCATTCAAATTTGATTGTACCACTTCTTAGGGTTTTGAGGAAGGCTACCTACTCATATTTTCAGGTTCGACTTAATTTTATGCAAAAATCCATTCATTAAAATTTAAAAAAATTATGGAAGTGAATACTTTTACCTCAGAAATAAATGTGGATTTCTTTAAATGAGCACTCTTAGAAATTAGAAAAAGAGTCGTGTTAAGCCGCCTATCTATTGCATCCAACCTGAAGGATGTTCCCAGTTAAGTTTCCCAAGATTTTAGTTTTAATTCTAACGCGAACGCCAAATCCATTACGCTGCAATCAGACAGTATTTTTTACTTCAAAGAGAGCTGTACTTTTTCACTTTGCCGCTTACCTTGAATTGAGTAGCACGATTCACCTCCCTACCTTCATCCTAAAAATATCTACTTTTGCCATTGCCAATGAGATAACTTTACTCAAATGCAAATTTGGGATGAAGTGTTGTAACGTCCCAAGATTTCCATGAAGATGAAAGAAGACACAATACTTGAGCAGAATATGTACTGTAGAATTACGGAAGGGCTTGGGGCCTGCTGACATGGTCCAAAAAGCCAGGCAGCACGGCAAAGGTGAGATTACGCACCCCTCAGTAGTCCTTTATCAAAACTGAGATCAAAACAAACTATCAAAACAGTAGAGTGCTTTTCAATTGTACAGCCTAAATGATACTTTCCTCCATCAGATTCAATAGGGATAGCTTCGTGCGAAATATTTTAGTATCCTTACCGAGGACTTATCGTTGAAAAGCCTTTCATTCAGTTAACCTACACATCTTGTAAACAAATTAAAATGTGTGCATCATCTTTAAATAATCAACAAAGCAAGTAACAAATGGTACATAATGAAGTCCTAACACCGGTCCACCGTGTAAATCACTGCTTTATAACACACTATGCCCTCCGACGCAATTGAAATGAGTCTGCGTGTCGGCAGAATTTACCAAGTGAAAAACTCTTTGTATGCAGGTAGTTACGATCTGCATTTGGAGAAAGGTGATTAGGAGGAAGATGAAAGAATGCTGAAGAGTTCCGGTAGACTGAACAGGTTTGCAGCAAATTCCAGTTAATTTGGCCGGCACTTTGAAGGTGGAACTAAATTCAAAGGCCGCCTTTCTGGATG
>CABFON010000171.1:0-13979 GCA_900683695.1 Echinococcus oligarthrus
CGTCACAAGTCGGCAAGGGAACGAGGCAACGAGATTAAGGCGTCCTCTAACCATTGCCAATGATTAAATCCGGTATAGCATGTGTAACAGTGTTGGCCTTACAGATATTCTGTCAGCTAGCCTAAGGCAAAGTAGTAAGGTTAAAGTTAAGGACAATTTTACAAAGATCGATTGTTCTGTAATACGACAGGCATACGCAGGCACAGTTAAGGAGACAAAGCAACGCTCAATTAAAGTGAACTTACATGATAAATCCATGTAGTTAGATTGAATCAACAAAACTTTTTAGGAACTTTAGTAATCCTCAGAGTAAGTTTAGATTTGGGGCAAAATAGCTTAATTGCATCTATAACAACATTCGTGCAAATTATTACTCAGGAAGGTCTTCATAAAGTGGTGGGATTTGAAAGAATTATGTTTTACTTTAGAGGATAAATTCGTAAAATTTAGTGATCATAGCTTTTTTAACTTAAGCCTAATATCATGCTAAGCATTAAATATTCGCTGTAATAATTATGGGAACTTTCTTGAGAGCATCAAATTATTTTATGCAGATCCTTTGTAAGTTAGATTTTTATTCCTTAAGCTAAGCATGATAGTTACTCTCCCTTCCTCACACCATCTGTAGGCCAGGATAACTCTTATTTGATTGCTTTTAATAATGTGGTGTAATATATTTAAAAAATACCGAGTACCTTTACGCTCGATATAAAATTCTGTGAAATATAATTTGTTTGCACTCAATTTGCGACTTTGTTCTAACAAACCTAGACAAAGATCTCATTTATTTTCAACCATGTGAATTATTTTTTATTATTTTATATAAGTAAGACCTAATTATAAGTGTTATTAGATAAAATTGATTTTTTAAAAATAGAAAATAGAATCTTTCAAGAATTCATTGCTCGTTTGCACAGCTATCCATTTTCAGTTCTCTCAATCTAAGCTTAACTGTATAA
Source organism: Echinococcus oligarthrus (assembly GCA_900683695.1). Classification (NCBI taxonomy): domain Eukaryota; kingdom Metazoa; phylum Platyhelminthes; class Cestoda; order Cyclophyllidea; family Taeniidae; genus Echinococcus; species Echinococcus oligarthrus. The sequence goes on from CABFON010000171.1 coordinate 960, forward strand.
CTTTTTGCCAACGCACCATAATTTATGGTCATAATAGGGCTTCTCAGGGTGAATTCCAAAATTACGAGAAGCATTGTTTCTTGAAGGCTTTGGACGTAAGCTAAAAAAGCAGAGCATGCACACATGTCATATGTCCATTAAAATCTTGATTTTTCTTTACGACTCCTATAGCATGGTTATTGAAGCCTGCTACTGTTTTATGTCCATCCGCGAAAAACAATTGGCGGTTATTATTTTGCTGCATTATAAGTGCATTGCCCGTAAATTTTCGACAAAACAAAGAAAATGATAGACGGCATTGCCCATTTGATAAATTGTTTGCACGTAAAACAGAACAATTTAAGCATAGACGTTGTTTTTGTTTATTTTCAAACACAAATTTTTACACATTTGGTTTTTGCCGCAAACTTATTAGTAACCACTTTATCTGTCGATAACTTTACATTTACCTCCTCATTATTTTCCGTTTTATTCCTTGATGTCAGTGAATTGTGTATGTTATGCTTTTGGGATTTACATAGGACATACACATTGTCTTTGTTGCTGCTTTCGAGCTTATACTGAAGATATCAATCAGCGAAAAAAAGGTAAAAGGTACTTTACTATCATTTAACACCTCTTGAAAGTCAAAAGCATAAACGAAGTAAGCAGAAATCTATTCCACCTGTGCGAAAGCCAATTTGTATAAGGCTATAAAAATTTTAATAAAATTAAACACGTTAAATACTGGCAAATGAGTTGACTCAACTATTTTTATACGATAGATGATTTTTTTGAATTAACTCCAAAATTGGGGAGACGAAACAAATTGAATTCCTCGCATAAGCAGATCTCGTAAAAGTATAATCGCCTGAAACTACTTATAAAATATTCAAAGAAATGCAAAAAAAGTGATTGATTCATTTATTGCTTCAAGTTTTAGTTCAAGTTCTGATGTCTAATGCTAAGCCTCAAAGGCAAACTATAAGTCAGATTACTCGATAAAATGCGTTTGTCTGATTTAATGACTAGAAGAGGTTTGAATTTCAGCTTTATTACTTTACGACTCCGATGAAACAGCAGTTAAAATTTAATTTCGATTTCCTTAATTTAACAAAATGAATGGATTATCATTCGCTTTGTATTTCCTCCCACCTTTCTTACACTTTCGTCATATATCCACTTTTTCAACTTCCTCTTATATAAATGCCGTAATCTAAGAGTTCTTGGAATTTTTAATGTGTCTTATTGTAATGATATATTTCAAAATTGTTGGGATTTATAAAACACGACCGCTCGCATGTTTTATAAAGGAAAGGTAGGTGTCAGTCTATCGACGCAGTACTCCTTATAACCCTTTGTACTATTTACAAGTCATTAAAAATCCGCAATATCGGCTAAACCTTACGTATTAGATCTTGTCTGCTTTATAAATCAAGTTTGACTCGGTTCTAAAACTGCAAAAGTTGTTTTTAAAAAGTGCATGCCATTTAGAGGAGTTGCAATATTTTATAGTACCACTAAGGAGTGGTTTAGGCAATTGTTTTGATTACAGTCACTCCAAAATGCATTACGCCTAGGATGACCATCTGTTCCTTAAAATGGTTAATTTTATGTCATCCGTGAATACAATAAATATAGACAGAATCCAATAACATTTAACATGGGTAATGGAGTTCTTTAGTGTCTATAGCAGCTGGAAATGAAGTCTTTGAAACTAACAACCAAGTAGGTGCCCCATGCATAAGCTAACGCCAATTAGCTTAAAACACTGTGATTTGGTTTTGACTTCTTTCATGCTCAATATAGTGTCCCGTTTTGGGGTTGTTACTGGCTTACTTGTGATGGGGAAAAATTTTCATTCCGATGGTTGACCATTGAGCATATCAGTCGTTATGCTGAAAGGATCCACATTCGTTCTTCCAATTTTAAGGCTCCGCACCATCCTTGATGTAATATGCTTATTTTGCATGCGCGGTGGATTAAAAACATGTATGCTTATTGTAAATTATTCTCATGTTGAAGTCTAAGATCCATCTTTTCGATAAAACTCAATAGTGTGTACAAATTTTTAAAAACAATTAGGACTAGTAAATGAATTGGGAATGTTTTGCCTCATACCACTGCAAAACCTACCTGGAAGAAGATTTTTACTTTCGAATGAAAAACTGCTTTATTCCTTATGTTCTTCCTGTTTTTCCAATTGACCATTGTCATTGTCTAGCATCAGGAAATCTTCTACAATACAGGCAGCTAAGGAAAAAATTGAGGCAGAAGCAGGGTAAAGACGGCTGCTGGTAGCAAAACTCCCAAGTACATGCCTTATTAAGAAGCTTCTCAAATTGAAATATTGACTGTTTCAATGACTATATTTAAGAAGTATTCTACAAATCATCGCAAACGCATTTACTATATTAATTACTTCAAAAGGTTATTTTTTTGAGACAACTTTGCTTAGAAAAGTTTTTACGCGCAAACAATTCAAGCTAGACTCTTGAATTGCAAAAATCTGAAGGCTATACCTAAAATGACCTACTATTAAATTATCAGTAGAGGCAACAACTGAAATTTTGTAGCCAGTGCATCTTTTGAGTCAGAGTTTTTAGAAATGCGTTAATTCAGTGCCTAGTCGTTTAAAATATTAAAGTTATTTATATGGTTATTTCAATTTAAATGAAAGGAAGCAAAACGATTGCGCAACTTGGCTCTGAAAAAAGGCATTTGCGTTATTAATAGCTACTGCATTTTGCACGAAAAGTTGAATTTTTTACATTGATTAATAAATAAAACAACGCTAGGCTGCAATTTTTCAAAATTACCTGAATTTTTTTATAGTATGAAATAAAACTGCCATGAATTAATCAATCTTTTGAAATATTTGAGTCAGCTAAATGTATGTATTTACAGAGTTAAAACTGCATAGCATGTTGGTGAAGCAAAATATACTCTTGGTTAATGAATTGGACTTTAGTCGATTTTAATTAATTTTCCATAATAGTAGACATTTGTTTGCCAAAAATCTCACGTTTCATTGTTCAGAATATTCTATACACCAGAAAATTCAAAATTGAAACTAAACATCATGCTTTAGCAATTTCATTTAAGCATTCTGCTGGCATGGTTTTTACTAGCCATACTTGATTTCTCTAAAATACCTGATACTAATTGACAAAATGTTATTGAGTCACAAAATTAAGTCTATTCAATTGACTAATTACTTGTAAAATCATTGTTACTCGCTTTTAGGGATGTACATTTGCAATGATTACTATTTTTTAAAAAAACCCAAATTTTTGAGTTTTATCAGGAATTGAACCAGGCTCTTTTAAAAAAGAACCTTTTTTGGCACAATTGTTACTTTGGAATCACTTGTATCATTTTGCACAATTCACTATATGTACTTATGAAAATCAACTAAAAAGGGTTTAACCATGAACAAAATTGAAATTTCTGGCAGTATTGGAGAACCAAATATAAGTTGCCCAGGCTTGGAAGATTTCTGGTGTCTGTGTCGGCAGGCCGGCTTTGATCTTCCTTAACTCCACTCCACTCTACTCCACTCCGATTCTTCCCACCTTGCCCCATCCTCCTCCACCCCAACGGAACGGGCGTGCGTTCGCTTTACGTTGACGCCGATTAGCTATTCACTTGGTATGTGTGTGTTTGTATAAACGCACATAAACTCAACAGGGAACTCCAAAGGATCACGCGGTATCAATCAGATGATATCATTCATCCGATGTGAGAAGGTGGGGTGATAGTCGCGGCTTCAGAGTGGTTAGTTAAGTGGAGCAAGGGGAGTTGGCCGTGACATCTCACTACACGCGCACTTTTGATTGTTCAAAACCGTGTTTGAAATGTGCGCGAAAATCAATGTAAATAAATCACAATTGCCTCTTCCCGACAAATAGTTGGTTTGGGTTTCTTTTGGAGTGGATTAGATAGTTACGCAGTGCGTTTATTTATTCCTAACTCAGACTAGTTAGAAAATTACCCGTTTAGACTAAATTTTACTTTTTTAAGATATTTTCAAGAAAAAATTCGCTTTACTTGAATACTAGAAGTTGTTTTTGACTTACAAAGGCTCACTTAATATATTTATTTTACTTTAAACATTAAAATGTGACTCTATAACCTTTGTTTTATCATGGGGATTCCCTCGTCAGCTAAGGCAGAAATAAAAAAGACAACATAAAATGATGAATGAAATGCTTAGAAAGAAACCCATACGAACAGCCTAATGACGTTTAATAAGGCCGTCCTAGAGTTTGTAATCATTACGGTTTGACTAATCTTCAACAAATAGCTTTAATTTTCTGAAAGTTGGAGTGTCGAATCAAAATTGGTTCTTGACAAATCATTAAAAACTATGCCATTCAACTCGAGCCAGTCTGTTTGAAATTAATCTAGCTTGCTGTAAGGACAGTTTTAACAAACTTTTATCATGTAATAGGACTAGGTATCACGAAGTTAAAGGGACAGTGGTTTTGGTTAGCTGATCAGTCTCTCTACGGGACGTCTACAGATTTCTCTCATTTCTGTGTGCTGCGTGAGATATACAATCCCGCTTTGGATTAAAGCAGCCAACGCATTTACCAAGCTCCGTGCACGCACACATGAAAGGATGCCGCCCGTGGAGAGAGAGCGTAGCGTTAAAGCAACCCGACTTCAAATAGACGCAAAGTTGTGGAACTGAGTATGCGTATAGTTATGATGCGCGCGTGCTATTAACTCAAATTTTTTTCGTCTGTAATACACACAGAGATAAAAGGAATGAGCTAACTAGGGTGGGAGGGATTAGGAAGTAAGCGTAAAAAGGCACCCCTCTCTTTGTACAATTTTCATTATTCCATTTCAGGTGAATGCCTTAAAATATCATTTTAATTATTTCTCCCTATCAGACCGAGTGAACAACACATGATTTTATAAAAAGTTGTCGTAGATCACAAAATTTTTCACTAATAACTGGTGAAGAGTTTATTTAAAATTCGGTTCTCATAACTTGGGACAAAAATTAATTTAGACAACACTCAAGATATCAACAAACTGGGGTGATTTAAAACTGTTAATGGCCTTTTTCACATAACTCGTAGGTTATTCAACCAAGACCCAAAACCGCTACCGTTAATTTTACCATGACAATTTTATTCACGGTCTGATTAATGAGACCTTACTTGCAAATAAATGGACTGTAAACAGTGAAAGTAGAATAGTTAAGATAAATAAGTTAAGTTAAGTTAGTTATCATAAATACGTTTAAGTTTAAGCAAAGTCTTTTATAGGTTAGTTTAATTATTAACAAAATTTAATATGTTGTGCAGCCTTTTGCGATCATAAGTGACATTTTAGATCTTTGCCATTAATTGCTGTTATATGGTTTAACTGAAAAATATATCCATCTCGACTTAAGTCCACAGAGTGTTAAAGCCTTCCTTATTATAGTTATATCAATTTGTGTATTTAGTCATTTTTATTGAGGATGTTTTCTGTGTCACACAAGATGAGGGATAGTTAGCCAGCGATTAATATTCCTGAAAGTTATGAGTTTGCATGTAAGCATATAGTGACTACGGCAGATTTTAATTTTTAATCTACTACTTTCAACTCTGTGGGGCCATTCTTGACAAATTCACATGCTTAATGTGATATTTGATTATTTGGTAAAATTAAAGAAGACTAGGACAAATCAGCCATTTATTTTGCTGCTTCTTCGTTCTAACATCTTTTATCATCTAGATAGATTTGTTCTCTTATTATTTTACTGAACAAATCACTTTGAGTCAATTGACTTGCTTTATAATCAACAAATTGCTCGTAACAATTCTCAGCAGGTCGCAAAATAAATATTATTAATTGTTATTTCAATTATCTGTAGAAATGTAGTGTATTTTCAGGCAAAACACGTTAGTGCTATTAACTAGTATGCCTGCTAAGATATCTAGACATGCTCAGCTTCGAAGAGACATGCCATGCATTTTATAAAGTAACAGACCTTGGATGTTGACAACTCTTTTCGAGCGCCTCAACTCTTTGGCTTCTAAACACTCTCCCATTTCTAGCAATGGCATCTTTTAATTCAGTGCCCTTTCAGATTTCTTTAATGTGTAGAAATGTATTTAGAATTACAAAACATTTAAGCAAAATTTCACACATTTTACTGAAACTACTCTAAAGAGAAATTCAGTCACTTTTAAATGCATACTGCAGTCCTGCGGTGCATAGGCCCACATAATATCGGCCTATGGTCTGTTCTTTAAACTGGAGACGAAATTTAGCTTCACTATTTACAAATTTCTTCAAGATCCAATAGTTTGCTTAAAACGCGACCAAATAATCAATCTGAAATCATTTTTACTTTCTCGGTCCCTGCATTTTTATGGTAATAATACACTGTTAAAGCTTGTTATATTGAGAAATTATCACGTCTTACAAAATTATTCTAAATCTACCATTGTTTAAATATAAAAACGACAATATTAGGCAAAAACTTTAGCGTTAATCAGAAGTACACAAAATATTGCACTAACAAGTCAGACTTGAATAGATCGTATAAACTAGTTTGACATTTTTCAAACAATTTTGATTTAGTAGATGTACAAGTGGCAATACCATTGCTTAGGTCCTTGAATTTCACTTAAAACAATTAATATTTTAAAGTAAAATAAATGCAAATGGCTTGCATTGATTGCTTGATAATACGCGAAGAGAGTTAGCAAGCGAGAAGCGGATGCAAGCACACACATACGTAATAATAAGGCGTGCGTGCGCTCTCAACGGGTGTCGGCAGCCTTTGATCTTGTCCGTCCCGTTTTTCCCCATTACATCCACATACACACACCACACGTCAACCTCAATTTCTTTGCAGCATCCCGATGCAGTATACGTAAATAAATGAACACTCCGAGAAGCGAAACCCGACCCCGACCTTAAGTCATCGCCTAAGTATTAGTTAGTAAAATAGTGCTATTTTCATCACTCTGCTAAAACCGAATAAAACGCACATCAGTACTATTTTAAAGATACAAATAAATTGGATTACTTTTATTTGCTTAGATGTATTATGTATAAAAATGACTCTGTGTGACCCGGAATTCCTTATGCTTTGTTTATTTTCGTTCATAAAAATAAACTAAATCACATGCTGTTATATGTTTAGGAAATGATTACAAAGAAAAGTAGCTGTATCAGTCCACACAAATTGTCGTAACTATGAGATTTGACTACTCCTTATTGAATGGCCACTTCCCTATGTGGATCTAGGGCACGAATCTAAGTTATGTATTGTGATGAGTCCCAACGGAGTAAAAGTTTGCCTGAAGAAAAACCAATTAGGAATCAAAAGCGTTACTTACTGGTTGCTTTGATCAAGATGTAGTGGCAAAAGTTTACCCTATCCAAGCAGAAAAGCAAACACTTTTTAGTCATTATTCTGTACTTATAATGTTGTTCGTTAAAAATTTTGTTTCGTAGGACGTAGAAATAAAAATGTTGTATTAAAAAGGAAATTACGTTTAAGAATATGAAATCTAAGGTCAAAAATTGGATAAATAAATTATTTTAGAACTCCTGTATTTTCAATGTACTTATGCGTGCTGCAATGCCTAATCAAAAAATAAGGGAATTTATAATTTTTACATCCATGCTTAGCACAATCTATTTCGGAGGCCTGATTTTGGTCTAGGATGTCCGGCCAACAAATCTGAAAATAATAAAGCCAAATATTTCAATAATTCGTCGCTTATACCCTTACATAATGATACATTTAATTAAATCAAAAATATTGTAATGCATTTGTGAGTCCAATTGTGCTAAAATTGCAGTCATTTTTACTGATAAAATACAAACATATATTTTACTTTGATAAGTGTTTGCATTTTATCAAATGGGAGTCTGTGTAAAGATTCATGGTAAAATTTGGTTCACAACCTTTTTCGCTAAATAATCGTGAGATGTTTTCAAAAACAACTTTCAGATCATTTCAATATTCTACTAGATTGCGTATGAGGATCCTGGGTGGAATTTTTTTTCATCATGCTTTTAAATAACTAGTAAAAGTTTTTGAAAATATACGAATAACATCAAGAATGCGTTGACTTAGTAACCCACTGCCACGTGTAACCAAAATTTGGGTCTGAGGGAGCCAAGGAGAACCATAAAGTGTTATATCAGCGGGTCGTTTCCTTTATGGTCTATGTGCGGTCCAGGTAGCTGCAGGTGCTCTTACGCCCCTAAAAGGCCACCCAGAAACCAGAGTGAGGGGTACCGTTCTTGGACTAGTAAAAGGTAATAAATGCAACCTATTATCTTACTCACTTTTATCATTAAAGATGGTTGGCAAGGGCAGTATTTAGCAACCGCTAAAAGGTGCACTAGCTCTAATTAAAGACGCTCTGTCTCAAAAAGTGTTTATAAAAGGATAATATTAAAATTTTGTCCATATTTGAGATCATACACACCCCTTGTTAAACCACTTTTATCCGTTTCTATATGCATGGGTTCAATATATCTAAATTATAAATGCGTAAATAATAAAATCTAAATTATTTGGCAACAATCCGTCATATAACACGCAAAAGTACTAGACCATAGATACTCATTACTTAAAAGATCATCATTTAAATATAACGGAGACATTATGAGTAACAATGTAAATAAGTGTTTCTCTGCTAACGCATTTAGCTAGCCGGCCGTTGTACACTTTGTATTAAGAGAATCTTTCTTAATGAAAACAGACCACTAGTAAACAACGCAATTTTATTTAAAGGTGGTAATTTTATTCTTATTTTACTATTTTTCAGGTCATGCTAAAACCATAAAGAAGCATTGAGATTGTAAAAAACGTATTTCAAAGTGTTGAGGAAATGCCTTGCCAGTATGATCAATGGATACCTTACTGACAGTATGCATAATAAAAGTCAGCGGTATTGATAAATGGTGCAATGGTTCTGTTTCTTCGGTTATTTGTTGTGGTTCACTGTTTTTTTGATAGTGAAGAAATAGTGTTTCCTTTGTTAAACTATTTACAAACCAAGTTAGAGGACGTGAGAACTCTTCCACTTATGTAAACTTTACATTTTATTCATGTGATTAACCACATCAGATGAAAAAATTTAAATATTTTATAAATGCAACGCTGGACCATTTTGCAATATGGACGCAATGCAGCCCGACAGGGGAAGGGGAACTGTATGATCCAATAAGATAAGAAAAGCTGGGAGATAGGGAGAAGGCTGGAGAGTCAGGGAGGCTTGGGCGAACCCATGCATACACATACCACCCTCTCATGGTCTGGCTACCAGTCCTTTGATGTTTGCCGCCTGCATTATTCCTCACAATCCCTGTTTCCAACTTTCCCAAGTACAGCTAATACACACAAAAGGTTTTGTTAAGATGTGACATGCTTTACTTCTGCGTGTCTGCTGAATTTTATGCCCTTCAAATGTATATATTTTTTAGTAAACTATGGAGGAGACGCCTTGGTCCACTTTTATAAACCAGAAAGATATCTTAAGCAAGATAAACCAACTAACAAAATTTCAACTACGAAAACAATTCAAAATATCATATACTGGCGAATTTAAGGAAAATATATTTTTTCAAAGAGAGTAAATTTCATGACCTTGTCTGAACATATGCGAAATTTGATAGACATGGTTTAAGGCACAAGGTCATCCATATCTATAAACAATTTATTCCAAGTCAAAAAATTCAATAATAGAAAGAAAAAACCTTTCACTTAAGCTTCCTACTGTAACTTTATGTTATTTCCTTCACTATTTCATTTAAAATAAACCATACTATAATTGGGTAAGCACTTTTTGTATGCTAAAATCATAACAATTGTAGATAATTGGCAAGCAATTAGTCAACGGAACTCAATTTTATAATTTACCTCATACTGGTAAAAATGCCTACTTCTTTTACTTTTTCGCTTAAAGTGCAAAACAAAACGCAAAAGAAGGTCATTATGTAGTATCTACGCTCATACTTTTGCATTGTAGTCACCCATCAAGACAATTTTGGAGTTCCATTGAATGATATATATGAATCTTACAGCGAGTCTACTCTAGGGCAAATCTGAAACTTTGAGCACCTGATCAATCTACAGGAGTAAGCTTTAATCATTAAGCAAGGAAAAATAGGGAATTCCTAATAATAAGCACTGTTTACTATTTGTGTCTGGCAGAGAAAATGTGTTGGGACCCATTTTCAGGGAGTCTGGTAAATGATAAGGAGATTCTGCGAATGGATAACGTGCGGTTGTGGACATCAACAACAAATCTGGACTTCATTTTAAATATGTACCTAATTTTTTCCAAAAAGAGTCTTGTTTCCTGGACCACTTTTTTCAGATTACCATTTCTACCAATTAAGTTGACTTTACCCTGCATAACATCACGCTTTCTGATGCTAAGACACCACGTTTAACGAATTTTGTCCATTATTAAGTAAAAATATCGGTAAATATCCTTACTATCATTAAATTGGTAATTTGGTACGTTAGCGAGTAGATCAGTATCACATAAAAGGCATTTGGTATTTGATATCACTTTTACTACACAGTTGCACCAATGTAGGGACAAAATTGTGGTGTATTTTTTGCAAAATTTCTCGTATATATTTATTCCATATTATCTATGTTAATTTCTCCCCCTAATTTTAAAAATGGACATGAAGAGTGCTTAAATACTAACAAAACATTACTAAAGCTGAGACAGTTTCTTTACAATAATAGTATCTTAAATAAATTATGCCGAATAAATATCGCGATAGCTCTATTTGTTCTCACAATTTCATAAAAAACCGAAAAATCCGATTTAATACCTAAATATTGGCTCACCTAATGAATTTGTTTGCATTTATGTAGGTTTTTTGTGCGTTATTTTGTTGACATGCTTCACGTTCTTGAATTGGCACTTTCTTTCGCAATACTGAGACGTTTTAGGGTGAAATAAACGGCTTTAACTGTACCATTTGCTTCCAGATTAAATGTATTTATTAATATGTTAGGTTTTGATGGGCATATTTTAACCAACATCAGGACCTCCGCGATAGTCACGATTGGAATTTCCGACTCGGATTAAGAAGTAGACTGGTAAAGTTTTGTTCGGCTTAAATCGGACCAAACACCGTTTTATCGTCGATTTTGCCTCAGTGATAAGGGCCAGAGAGAAAATCGTTCATAAACTGGAAGCTCTATGAAATACTCTGCTTTTGCCTATATTTATCTAAACGTGAAGTAAATTAAAAATATGTGTACTTTTTTGAGTGTTTCATTCAAATCTCAACGTAACAAAATGTTGATTTTTCAAACCGCAGACTCCCAGTTGCAAGTGCAACTAATTTCACATGCTTCCAAACGGAAAATCTTTGCTGTTGCACCTAGGCACCTGCAGAACAGCAGACTCATTCATAACTCAATGAACACCCTACTGTGATTTTCGCAGTAGTGAAATACCAGGCTAAATGACTGCGTTGAACATGTACAGTTGAAAAGCATTAAATAATGGTAAACTAAGGGTTATTCTAAATAACATTGTAATTGCAACTTTGCGTGTTTTGACCTATTCCTTTCGTTGCTTATGATTTTCAAGCTCTTTTAAAGTTTGCAAAATTATTTTTTAGTAGATACGATGCAACCACCAAATCTTGGACTTTTCAGACGTACAAATTTCGATTGCAATGATCCCACCGTCCCATAAACCGAAAACTTCCCATAATTTTTAATCATTCCAAAATTTTAGTTCCGATATCGCTTAATTTATTGGACATCCTTTTAATTCAGCGTCTCATAAGACTAAATATTATGTTTATCTTAGCTTTATTTGCAGTTCATACGTTTGTTTTAGTGTGTTAAAAATATTTTGCTTAGTGAAATTATGTAGTTTTATCCTAGATTTAGGGCATTAGCTTTAAAAGCATATATTTTTATGCCCATAGAGTGGCATAACCACGCCCATTTAAAGAAGCAATGTTAAAAACGAAAGGATAATTACACTTGCGGTTCGATATTATTATTATTTTCCCATTATAAAATACACAAATTTTTGCCGATTTGCTTCAGATATTACTAATGCTTCAAAGTTTGCAAAAATTATCGGATGCTCCTTTCTATGTTTTACAGTTAACCTTTCATGACTAGTATTTGCAACAATTGTCCAGCTTCATCGTAATGGGTATATCTCTCTGCTAGATGCCAACCATGCTTTATTTGGGAATTTTACACTAACTGTAAGGCACTGACAAATGCGCTGCGTAAAAAATTCATGCTGTAAATTAGGCCGAGGGCATGGAGGTAAAATTTGCGTCTGAAATACTCAACACAATATAGCGATCCTACTTGAATCCAGCAAAAGCTAAAGAGCAGAATTTCTAGACCACCTAATCGGTAGGGGTAGTAACGACAAAGGTTACACACACCCTGACCAGGGCCGCACAACCCCATGAAAGATTCACACCCCTCTGTGTATCAATTTAGTCGGATTTAATGCGCATTCAAAGGAAATTATTTTTAAAATTATCACTTAAGAAGAAGTGAAAAATAGAGCATTTTCTCACTTCAGTTCGTCAATACCTCTTCATGAAGTATATCAACCACAAAGCCTGTACGGAATGAAAAATCGAGTGGTCCAGAGATAATCATTCATCGGTACATTAAATTAACTCAATTATCCTTTATTTTGCATCTGCAAGAATGTGGTTTTTTAAGAAAAGTTAACTTTCTTGAGACAATCGCGTTGTACAATTTTAGAATACAAGAGTAACTAAGATTATTTCTTCCTTTAAAGTGAAGTGCAGTGTTGATGGAAAACTTACAGTTATTCTAACAAGAAAACGTTAGGAAATTATTTTCACGTTGCTATGCTAAATTATTGGTTGCAACAAGTAACAAGAGTTTGGTGCCTTTTATTTAGGGAATAGATGGTGACGAAAAAAGGAAAAAAAGGCGACTGCCGGCTGATTTTCCACCAAATGAGAAAAGACATGGGATTGACACCGCCTTCCTCCGTCTCACAAGGATCCGATGGAGAAGGAGGAGGC
>CABFON010000172.1:0-13913 GCA_900683695.1 Echinococcus oligarthrus
TAGTTGAAAATTGAACTGCTAACTGCAATGCTGCGTTCCTTCTAAACTCTTGTGTTAGCTAAATACAAGAAATCAGCTTGATGACATTATGTATTTTCCTGATGAATTTTAAAGACTTTTTTTTCTTTTTGACAGTTTGTGGATGAAAACTCATGTATAATGTCAAATAGGCGCTTCGTATGATACCGCTGCAGTAAAACGCCTAAAGATGGAACTTTCATTCCACAAATACATCCATCTGCATTTTCGAGGCAAAATGTGCGGGAATGGAATAAAATTAAGGATTACAAAATGTACCATTTAATAATTCTATTTCAAAGATTACCGACTCTAGTCGATTGCGTTTAAGGCATGGAAGTGATGCATAACGAAGTCCGTATATGAGTTATGGAAAAATTAATGGATATCCATTGGTTTTAACGTTCTCGTCCTATATCGACAGGCATATTCTGTTTTTAAGGCAGCTTTTTCCTCCACAAATGGTTGATTGCACTGTTATAAAACAAAATTGTTTAACTGGACAAGTGAGGGATGACTAATGATATGTGCCATTAATTTAAACCTCCATCTAGCATTGGTTACTTGAATTTACTCAAATCACAAACTAGTTGCTAGACGGTCGTCCACTATTTGCTTCAAAGGCACTTTTTACCTCCATTTCACTTAATTCATTTTTCTAGTGGCCAACTTCGGCAAACTTAAAAGTATCTTTCATGTACTTTTTGTTGCTGGTTTGACACTTTTTCAGTTTGTACCAACACCTCATGTAAACATTTCTTAAAATTAACGCTAATTTGAATTAAGTGCCTATTGCGCAAGATGTGATGCTCCACCATTTCACTGATTCGAATTCTCAAAACCTCTGACACTCATTCCATCTTTCGACTATAGTAAAATTAAGTATATTCAACACAAATAAAATGGAACTACCAGTCAGAGATGAAAAAGTGTCAATGAAATATAAAACCTTCAGTTATCAGAAAGTACTATAAAAGGGGTACGTTGATGCCACATTACTTTTCCCCTGATGTTACAGGTCATTTGAAGAAACAATAATAACCTAGAAATGACACAGTAAGTTGGGGACAACCGCCAAAGTGTCTCGACCAATTTTAATTTTCTTATAAGGATCCACAAATATTTTCGTGAGTAGTAATTATAACAGCTGAACTCAAGATTATTCAAATAAACTTACCAAACAGGTGTAGATTTTGGAGATCTTAAACTAGTAAGGTTACTTGGTGCCTAATGCAGCAGGTTCATTAGCGTTTGCAACTTTGCTTTTGAAGATTTTTGAAATTTTACACTGCTATAAGTTTGTCAAATCTTTGGTTAAAAAGCTGAGGTACAGAGACACTGTTCACCTCTCTGTAGCATTTACTTGTCTTCATAACGCGTGAAAGATTAATTGCACTTAATGGTGTCCCGCAAAAAAAATATAGACGCTCCTAGATTTCGGGGAGTTCTTCAATATGGAACGCAGTTGTCTAACAGAGAACTTGTTGGTTGGCAGTTGGGGTGCAAAAGTAACGTTTTTGGCTAACACAATTTTATGTTTAAGGATATGCACTGGTGTTTTTAAGTTTTATCTGGATTATGGTATATTTCAGAATGTCTGAGGAATCGAACTTCCAAAACAGATTCTGAAAAAGTTAAAACAATAATGATTTTCTTCAGTCGTTAATGTTCATAGCAGAAAAAATAATGTAATAACACTACAATAAATTTGAGCCGGAGGTAGTAAATCATATTCAGTTTTTTATTGTTTTCATCACTTATATTTATTAAAATGAAAATTTCATATCTCTAGTATAGAATTGATTTACCTGTTTTGCAAAGCATCTTCTTCTTTGTGACGATCTGAGTAAATGAGTACGGAATGTATTTAAACGTCATTGTTTAGCCCATTTGCATCTATGCAAAGAATTCTATCCTGCATTTCATTTCGTGGGGGAGTGAGGTATCTGCTTCCAATGGATCACAATAAAACTACTTAAAGTGCGTAAGTAGACACTGATTGTATACGACAGGAAGGAAACGATTTAATCTAAGCTGAGCATAACATTCACATTACGATTTAGCTACCAAAAGCCTTTTATCCAAAAAAACCAACCAAAAATCCTTTTCCGAAATTTGTTATAAGTTCTGCTTTACTGCATTTTTATTTATTAAGCGGGTATTCGAATGATCAACGTGCCATCTGCTTTATGCATCATGGTAACGAAAGTTTTATACCAGTGAATTTTAAATGACATGGAAGAGTTCAAATCCAAATTATGATGCTCTGAATGTATATCCTATTAAAAAGAGCACAGCGATAATTTTTGTAGCTCTTACGATAGGACTAAGTAATCAGCTCATAATCCGCGTCAACAGATAGAATTTGCACGCGTGAAAGCTTCAGTAAATTCTTGTAACCCAGAGGACTTAATTCACTATGCACCTACAATCGAGTTGCAAATAATTGTTTGTTAAAGTGCTCTCTATTTTTTAGACTCAGTTTGTTCCATAAATCAAATAACGAACTCCAGGCAGCGCCAGCATGTGGCTACACACAGTAATGGAGTGTATTTTAATAACCCACATTTTTTAAGTTTGATTTTTCACAAAATAGTATGGAACCCTAATTCTGCACTTATTTTTTACCAGGAAATTCTGGAAGACCAACAAGATCGTCTAGTTAAGAAACCTAACAGCATATTCCAGAAATAGGCTAACGTGCACTGAAAACATGCTAAGGAAGGCCAATAACAGCTAGGATAAACGCATAAAAAGCGAATGCTTTTTAATTACAGAGCTTGAACACTCACTAAGTAAATTTGTTTCATCCAATGCCAAGAAATCACAAAAGGAACAATCAAAAATCGACCATGGAAGTAAAATGCTTATTATCACTAAGCACCATCAAATGCCGCAAATTTATTAAATTTGGCCAATGAATGCGTAAAGTCGGTGTAATATGTAGTAACCTAAATATATTTTTTTCATATTCGACTAGTGCAAATGAATTTGAAGCGTTTTACCTTGCATCGTTTTGCATCAGTTCCCAATGTGGGGTGCGCATTGGGTGGATGCAATTGACGAATAAAATTAAATTCATTGGCTTCAGAAGGTGAGGTGGACCCTTTACTTAAAATAAAGGCTATTTGTGCGTAAAAGCCTCCATTTTTGGTCCGAACCCAAGCGCACTATTTCCACTGGCACCCTACCATCAACCCAACCCATCTGAATGGAAGAACTAGATGTTTTATGTTGCACTTGAATATATTAATATGAAAATCATTCCGTTTCAATACTGAAGTGGCTTTAAAGGAATAGGTTAATTAAAATGGAAGATACATGCGTAGACGGTTATCAGAATTCCAAGTTTAATGTTACTTTTGAATTAAATTTTTTTCTGCTGATGGAAAACACCTTCGTATGCTTGAAATTTTCCAGTAGGTTTTGTCGGCAACACATATAATTGACGCTCGAGCTTTCTTACGTGAGTCTGGAACCACGAATACACAGTAATTTTCATGAGATTATGGCAACTGTGGTTATATCACATTATATCATGAACGGATTGGTTGAGCCCAAACATAAAAAGGGGTGTGGGATTATTTTAATTGGCGGATCAGTGAGTATTTTTAGTGTTAGGTCCCTGAAAACACATTTTATTAGGGCTGTTAATTGTTCTTATGTAAGAACCGCAAACACTTGGCTTGCAGTGGACGATTTTCCTAGGATCCACTGATAGCAAAGTGGCTACTGATTTGGCCTCGTTTTATTTTAAGGAAATTAGGTGAAGATAGTTTTCGAAAATTCCATTCGCCCAGGATCGTCATAGCAACAACAACACACCAGCTCGTTTTGTGTCTCTAAATGGACCACTTTCTTAGCTAAATACGTTAATGCATAGATTACTGTATGATATTTTCTGCCTAATATGTGGAATTCCAAAGGGCTACATTAATCAGTTCCATTTTGTGTGGGGTGATAGTCGATGTTTGACCGTCTACCGTGTGAAGTCATTGTTATTTACATTTGATTTTTCGTAAATGTTGTTGCATCAGGAAATGCACGCAGTTTGTACCACTGAATAGCTTGGAATTTGGTAGCTCTCCCGCAAGACATTACGTATTTATAGATCAGGAAATGGTCTAGGTGGGTAATGGCGTTATGCTTTTAAACTTCATGCACCAAGTACGAGAAAAACTGTTCTATAATGGCTGAATTTATTTTAATGTACGTAGGAAAAGATACTGCTGTCATTTCCTTTCATGTTAAGATGTTCATTCGCCACCATCGATACGATAAAATATGTTGAGTGATTAATTTGAAATTAAATGAGCATGTGTATAGCGGTTCTGGACAATTCAATCACAGTTTATGCGTCTCACAGCTTATGATGTTTATCAGAAGAGTTTCGTGGTAATTACAGAGACATTTTCGCCAATAGTATAAAACGTTTTTGGCGACTGAAAGTAAGTCCACCGTCACCCCAAAAGTTGCAGAAATTAAATCAGGCAAAAATTTAATGATAATCCGGGACCAACATTCACTAGTTGCTTACCCACGTAGCACATACTTGAGGGGAGCGGTCTGCTCCATTGGGAGAACAGCATTGGTGAGACGCATGTGAGTTTTGGGTGTGTCAACATCTGTCGCACAGTGTGTGGTCAAGCCTGGGTAGTCGATGGGCACAGTAACCTTGTTTAGCTCCAAAAAGTATATACGTTGTAACTGTTTTCAACAGTTTTTAAAGGCGACATTGATGCAATCGTAACATACTGACGATGCAGCCTTGTTTCCAAGGGTCTCGCAGACCATATGCTAAATTTTTTCAATAAATATTTTCTTCAGTAAACTTAAAAATTCGGAATCATATGGTTAATAAGTTGATCCGAGCGGTTTTATGGTTACATTTACGGAAAACATACTTGTTACGAATTCTCAATAAATATGCAAACTAAGTCCTATTCACTAAATACCCCTGTTCCGCGTATTCCGGGTTCCCTGTCCACGTTTGTTTGACAAAGGACATATTTGCACTAAGAAACCCATATTTAATGCAATTACATTTAGCAATTACAAAATTCGAAGATACTTTTGCTCAATTGGCAATTCAAAGTAGCAGTGTTAGGGGTAATAAAACAAGTTCTCATCACTCAAAAACATAGCAAAAGACGTAATTTAGCCTGATCTGCTTGTACTCGCATTAAATATCGCATTTAGCCGCAATCCTCATATCATGGAGAAAGAGACTTCTGTTCCCCTCAACGCATTAAAAAATTAGCTTTCGTCCAAATGGCAAGACCCACTCTACGAGCTTTTCATAGATTTGATAAAGTAGAAACATAAGCTTTTAAAATGGTGCTTGAAATATGTTTTAGAAGCATTCAACTGTTTCGGAGGGAAGGTAATGGTTAAGGCCACAATAATTCTGACCCATGCTAACCATATATGACTGTTCCAGACTCATACTTATTCATCAACTAGCTGAATGGCTTGGTTAAGATGAATGATAGTAGATGCAAAATGGGCTTTCTTCAAAGTTGAGAGAGGGCATATCCTAGTCATCATTCGGAATCAAAAGGCAAGTCAAGCCGTGAATTTTTTCGCAGGCACACACTAAGAAGGCAAAAGTCAATAATTGAGGGTGCAAATCTTTTTTCATTTGGGTTTAAATCCATTATAAAAAGCCTTCTGCATTTTGTGTACATTTCCTGCCTATTTGGATAAGTGAAATTTTACTCAGGCCACACACATTATAAAGTTAAATATTCTTACCTCCTCTGAAATTTCGAATACCTTGGCAGATGGCAGACGCACGGCAATGACTGCCATGCAATGGCTAAATTAATCATTTTCTTTTTATTTGATAGCTAATCCTTGGCGATACGCAAAATGCAAATTCCTTTTACGGAGTCAGAGAACTTTCTCCAATGAGTCGGATCCAAAAGAATTGAAGGATTTCAACGCATTATAATTGTGGGATTACTTCTTAAAGCTACTATAGTTAAACTGAAGTGTTGACTAAAAACCAATTAACTCAACATTTCCACAAAATTAATACGAATGCAGAAGTAAACTGTCGCTTTCGTTTGCAAATGTCAACGATGTTTTGCTTTGCCACCAGAGGGGGAGGAAGTGTGGCGTACTACGTTTTTTCCAGTACCCTTGTCTACTTTGACTCATACCGCCTCCTCCCGCCTGCTCAGTTTCATCTGGGCCATGCCCTATTTCGTTTTATTCGAACTGATCATAACATTTTAATGTAGTAACCGCGCATCATCAGCCATTTAATTGTGACCACCTTTGAATAGTTCGCAAAACTATGGGCCGACGAACCTTATCAATTTTTGTAAAGTTCGTAACAAAAAATTGGCTGTGAGTGTAGCATAAGTAGTAAGAAAGTCTATAACATTCTTAACACTTGAACATTGTGGTTTCTGCTCTTCGAAATGACAAATTTTAATCTATTGAAGAGACTTCAGTGTCTTAACAACTATAGTTTTCCTCTATAAACCCTGCCGGCCCATATTTAAAAGTTTAGTCTTTCTTGGATAGCGCAGAAAATTTCCTCCTCGTGTTTGCTCATATAAACTAAGTTTTCTCTCATCGGGTCACAGGAGGAGATCATTTTAACGCGTAAAACTACGCAGTTGTAGAGGTCGATTTTAATTGAGGTCACGTTTCCTGATCGCCTGGGAGTTATGGGTAAATAATTTGCTGCTAAAATCAATCAACATCGTTATAAAACAGGATAGAAAGCAGACTTAGTTTTAAGGTAATGATAATATAAATTTAACCAATAGAATTAAGGATTAGAACGGGAATGGTGAAAAGATTGCATTTAAGGTAATAATGTAGCTTTAGTACTTCACATAAATTACTACAACTCCGTGGGCGCATTTCAAAGTCTACAAAATGGATAGATTCTCTGAGAAGCCATGGAGTTTCTCATGCCTTGTCACCTTCTTTGACTGAATTTATCGTAAACACATACAATTTTTATGGTAATTTAGCGTTACTATCTCTATCTATAAAGGAAGCAAAGTTTTGCGCCCAGATGCGCAGCTTTCTTGTAACTTCATGAGCAACTTTTTAAGTGAGATACCAATTAAATGGACCCACAAGGCAACTTATTCTACAACATCCGCAGGAAAATTTTGCGTGATAACCAGAGAAGTTCTACAAAACCTCATATTTGAGCATACTACTTATCATTCCAATAATATTAAGAACAAAATTTAAATAGACCCATTTTACTTCAATATATCAAAATGCGTGGGAACATATAGGGACTAGCGAATTCCAGATTATGTTATTTTTGATTAGCAAGTTGTAAGTGCAGAATAATAGTGGCATCGTCAACAGTGAGTACATTTTGTTACTGGTCGAGTATCCATACTGGTGCTCGATTTTTTGAAGATGCGAGTACATATAAGATCAAATCGAAATTTAGTTACAGTCTGAAGTCTTGCTGGCAAAAAGTGGGCTTGCCCCTTTTGCTTATTCTGTGCATATCAGCATTACGTTAGCTGGATAACTGCTCTATTTATAAACTTTTACAGTTGCATATTGCAACTGCAAAGCTCAAGGCTAGTTTCTCTGCAAAACAGATTATTTTCTCTTCCCAATTCTTAAGCTGGAAGTCCGAGTTCATCCACCTACTTTATTCTCAAAACACATGGTAGTCTAAAAACGTTTTTAATTTAAAAAGAATTGTACCGAGCATAATCCTCTAATAAAGTGGCATTTCTCAAACGTGTTATTTATTTTGCAACATCTTAGTTTGCGACCTCACATTCAATCACTAAAAAAATATTTACCTTTACGGAAAAAATAATTTAGCACTTAAAACACATCCTTTAAAAGTAACTACTGCCGCATTCGCAGGTAATAGTGGACCTTTAATGGCATTAGTCTAAGACTTACTCAAAGGTTCATATTTTTCTGTATATATTATAACTGAGGCAAACTGCTGCAAGAGCAGCAATGAAAATAACTGTTAGTCAGAGTCCCTCAAAAGATAAAAAGGCAGTACACAATTTTAATTGTGTTTAATTGTGATCTTCGTGTTCCCGACTATGTTCCTAAAACACCGCCACACAACCTCCAATCAATTGACCGAATAAATAGTGCAAACAAAGGTATTACGAAAAACTGTTTTAGTGTAGACATCGTTCTATTTTTCTCCATAAAATTTGCTATTACAGTTTATGGTCCAATCAATTTTTTTTAATGAATTACTAGTACCTACTTCACCGACCAATAGAATGCCACCTCGGAGAAGTGTGTAGGTACACACGATTGGCTAAAATTTCTGTATATATATATATATATTTTGATGAGGCGAATTTTAGCTACAAGGAGTTTTGTGAAATCATAATGTGCTTCTTACTTCAACGCAAATTCTACGGTAAATTTTTAGGCTTTCTTATAAGATTATATCCCTACGCATTAACACCTTTTTAATTTCAGCAATTACGTTGGTTACTGTATTTCTCGTGTGTTTCACAACAGCCGCTCTGAAGCCTTCACAAATTGAGTCGAAGCTTATGAAAATGGAAAAGTTGAGGTAAGTTTCTCATGGGTTACTTTTAAGATACACCGTTAAATCAAACTACTCCAGCACCAAATTACAAACTGTACTTCGTATTACCTTGTCTTGATGCGGAATATTATAACTATCAACAAAATAATTGATGGCAACTTTTGGAAATTGATTAGAGTTGGAACTCTTTTACAGAGATTTGCTTGATTTGATGGAGGAGGAAGAGATTTCCGATGCCTTCTCAGCCCACCCATCTTACTCAAAGCGCTGGTTCCCCGTCAAGCAGTATCGCGGCGGCCTTGTTGCTGTGTAGTCGCTTAGCGGATTATTAGTTGTTGTGTTTCTTGCCCTGCATTGAGTGTTTGTATTTTGTGCATCCATAAGACGAAAAAAAATACACGATTTAAATATGAAAAAAATCTTACTCATTTCTATCTGTAAGCAAATGAGCGATTCGTAGCTTGCTTATATTCTAGTTTATTTATCCCATTTCTAAGAGTGGTGCAAGTTATTTTAAGGGATTTAGGTTTTACGGTCTTTAAATCACTGGGGTACCGATAAGGATTTTAAGACAATGTCTTGATAAAATTTAAATTCAAGTTACTAAATATCAATGGTGAAAATGCGAACACTAGATTTCTTGGAATGTTTTGAAGAGACATAGCTAACCATCAAAAAGGCCAGTGCCTTGGTTTATAAAGTTTCTACTCATTTCTACCATAAAAATGATTACATAAAGCTATAGTTACAAGGATTTTGACCCAACAAAATCCACTTTTATGGATAAAATACATATTGAGCATGGTTTGGACCTACCTAGTTTTATTAGAACCTAAAAAACTTAGAAATTCTCTGCCAGAATTATACACTCTAAGAATTAATAATGCAAAAATTTTCATCCATAACGTCGTGAACGAATTCAATAGCTGTTCAGAGCATTTCGTAATGGCTATTTTAGACATAGAAGAAAAATTAAAAGTAGCTGAAAGTATTTAGACGAGTGTTAAATTATGAACGCAAACGATTGAACGTGAAGTTGATTTGGAGCGTCGTGACACAAAGTGAACTTTAAATCAGACTCTTTTTAAATACGATTTTAGTACAGTCGGAGGCACTGCGGTATCTTCATAAAACATCTGCTATTTGCTTGATATTTGACTAACGTAATCAAAATGTCTAATTAAATATTCATTAAAGTTGGAAAAAGGTGACAAGTAATGGATGTTCTGCTTATTGGGTTTATGGCAAGTGGCATTTAAACAAAATATTTAATGGTACTACATTGCGTTTACCATACAACGTAGCTCCACAAATATTCCAAGATGAAATTGAAGATTCATGTATGATTAGTTTTCACATAAATTAAGGTCGAAAAAGTAATCAGAAAGCTTCCGCTTTGCAATTTCGCTACCTTAGAACTAAAGCAAGGTGGATTTTTATGGTTAAAACATTGATGATATGTTTTTTGTCTTCTTCATTACTTTGCCCGCACTAGTCTTAATTTATTTTACTGAAATCGAGGAACTATCACTATAACCAATGTGCAGTCAAATCATCGCTACTTTTGTCATTAGATTGTTACTTACATTTAAGTAGTAGCATTTATATGCCTAAGGGATTATAATTGATGGGATCAGGATTTGATTTCTAACATGTCTTGATTACGGAAGGAAAAGGTTTGCACTACAATTTGTCACAAACCCATAAGAGGCTAAAATAGTACCTGAGCTTTTATGGATAGGCTTGGTCCTTACAGAGTTAATATCTGGTCTTCAAACTGCTTAAAACCCATTTATAAAACATCTTTTATTACATCCTCCTTGAGTTTTAATTTTTAACCATTCCTTACTGAAGCTGACTTCTGAAATAAACATTTTGTTTATCTAGTTCTCTTTTAGGTGGCTTGGAATATGCAGTAAGTACTTATTTCTAATAAGGACGGAACTGCATATTTGGTGTGTTTTATTGCACTCTTTTAGTTCCCTCTAAAACGAGTGTTTCACTACCTAAACGAGTTATTGCTCCCAAAAATGGGTTCAATTTGAATTTTGGATCTACTATCATGGTTTGGATATCGAAAGCAATCGCGAGTTGAATTTTAATCCACTTAGTTCAAATATTATTATTAATAATTTGAAACATTATGAGTGCTTTTGGAATTGAAATACCACGAGATGTAAACAGTCAAAGGTAGTTTCAAGAACACAACTAATTATGCAACCTATGTTAAAGTAAAGGCTATCACCTTTAATTCCTAAAGATGCAAATATTATTACCGAGTTCAAGTAAGTACCCCTCAAGGAGCAACTGTTTTGGCAGTTCATCAACATCGCATTGCATCAAGTTGATCTTTGTTGGCTTCTTGTAATGCTTTGTTTAACTTTGCGTCTGATTACGTAGACACTTAATTCTTTACAGATTGTTCTTCTGCTTGGAGGCATGGCCGAAAGCCTCAGCCCTTCTGAATGATCCGGAGCATTACAGTCCTTCTGCATATCTATGACACAACGAGAACTTAGGCAGCGCATTAGTAACATCAATAAGTAATCAGTGAACTTGATCTATAAAGATAAAAGTCTGTTTCCATTTGTTACGTATACTAAGCCTGAATGATATAGGAGAGCATGTGATTGTCAATAATGAAATTTGGGGAGATTGTCTCCCAAATTGATTGGAAACTCAGACCTGAACAATTTAAAAGCATCTGTTATGCGTCTGCCTGTCATTTTGGTGCACCCATTTTTGGGCAAATCGTATGAAAATTTTAAAATCTTTCCAAATTAAGTAACAATCAGCAGCAGTGAAGCAGAAATAAAGTAGTAGTTTGAACGAACTGCTTCATACTGTGTTTCCCTGAATGGGTCTGCCTCTACGCAAATTATCCTACGAATAACAATGGCTGTTTGAAATACGTGCGTTATGGAGCTTCAGTGCTCCTTGAATATTTAAGGATGTTAATTCCTCTAGTGAAGTTTACAAAGGTTTATAACTTAAGAACCGTCGGAAGGAACGTGACTTTTTTGCTGACACGAAGAGTAAATATTTCTTTGTTTTGAGAACAATTGAACGCATTACTCTTGTTCCTGGTCTGCAAGTGGTTACTAAGTTGTGGTGGTTAACGTAGAATAATAAGGACAGCCCATTAAATATTACTTTATGGGTTTTTATTATTGCTAAATCATGCTTTTTTTATCACCGATTCCAAATGTCAAGCTTCAGTTGTTTCATCATTAATCCCCTAAGACCTACACAGAAGATGAAAATAAAGTACTATAATTTGCAGACCTTTGGTTATGGAAGCTTAATTCTACCCATTAGCGTTAAGGTGGGCCTAACTGAAAATCACAACCATGTCAAAGTAGCTTTCAGCAGGCCAAACGGCACCATTCAAAATATTGCCATTTTCGAATGCATCTGGTCTTGCACAGGACAAGTTACATACTTTGAGCTTATTTATTCATGAGACACTTTCACACGAAGTTACGGGGTTTCAATAAACAATCGAGGAGTTTTCCACATATATTAGTAACCATTGTAACCGTATTTAATTGGATCTTTAATGCATAGGTATTGACGGAGATGCCAATCCATTTCATATGGCAGTTCCAATCGTATTCAAGGTGAAAATGATGTGCATGTTTAGTTGTTTTGCCTTATACCAGTAATGCAATGGGTATTGTTATACCATTTCTAGGAATCCTAGTTAGGAAATAGACAAAAAGTCGCATTGATAACAAAATGACATTCTTAACTATGACTATTTTTATAATGCATATAAGGCACATTTATAGAAGTCCCAAACTTTAGCATCCACAACTATCCGACTAAAATAAACTCTTTCTCGTCCGTGGGAAATGTAGCATAACAAATTCAGATCCATCCTAAACGAACCTCTGCCGATGTATAGCAACTGTCAAATATGAATTCAACATTATGTGACCGAAGGAATTGACAACAAATGCAACCAGTTTTCTAGTTTATTGCAAAAACAATGCTATGATGATTAAGGTTGTTTGGAAAAGTACACTCAAAACGTTTAGCATATAGTAGTGGCTATCTCGTGATACCCTCCCGCGATTTATATCTTTTGACGCATGCAAACCTATGGCGCTTTCGCGGAAACACAACGAAAAGTAGTTTTTTGATTCGGATTTTATGAATGAAGCGAGAAGCGATTTTTCATCCTGCAACTTCCTGAACGTTTGCATGAACGTCGCTGTTGCACCTGGTTTTGGCATCTTAAATACATCTGCGAATCAATCTGCCGAGAAATTTCATGCTTCTTGTTATCGCGCGCAAATTGTTCATGCAGGTGTGCTCGTTATTCTTTAAGAATTAAATCACTTTTTTCCTACTCCTTTCACTTTTACCTCCATTTTACATTGTATAAGCTCGTCAGCGATTACTTGCCTACGAGAGACATCCTATATGAGTGAGAAAATATCAGCCATACTTGATTTCCTGCACATTGATCGGGACGTACCACGTCTACAACAATCCCCATCGTTCACCTCAGTAACACTTTGCGGTCGAAACACTTCATGTACTTAGAGAGGCCTTTAAAATTTGCAAATATTCGTATGAGAGTTTCATGGTTATACAAACATTTGGCTGCCAGAGAGAAGTTCATAACGCTTAGGTTAGCGTAAATTACTTTAGAATTATGGTTGAATCAACAAGTGACAGTCCGTATAATAGGTAATTTCGATATCTCTTTAATTTTACGCTTGTAAAAATGGAAACGCAGTCTAGTGGAAGCTTGGATAGTGAGAAAAATTTAATTTTTCTCTTTATAAGGGATGGTAAAAGTTTTAAATGTATAGATTAAAACTAAAAGTGGAGCGCTTATTACTCATGATTAGGTCAACGGTATTAGTCTCAAAAGAAAAACCTAAACCTTGCCGGGTCACTTCGGTATATAACTCAACACAACTAACGAAGTCGATAAAGTTAGGGGAAAGTAGCACTCGCGTTTGCTACGAAGAGGATTTCTCCCACTGCAAAAGGCTATGTTGACTTACGGACCTAGTCTGCTTTGGGTTCACAGCTGAAGAAGAGGCTTCTACAGAAACTTGTGGTATGGCATCAGGAAAAGTTCGTACTCTTCAAAAGTATAAAGTCGTGATTCTAGTAATGCACTAATCAACCATAAATCGCGTTTATGAAGATTTACACGTCACAGGGGGTTGGCAGTAACTGGCCATTAGCGGGCCTAACAATAATTCTCAGTAACGATTGCTGTAAGTGATGAAACAACTCATTTACATTAACATTCGACTACGGGGGTTCGTGGAGGACAGGCAAGTGGATTCCACTTTCAGGCATTAACAGAAAACAATGATCTTCAAAGACTCTAAACACTTTCACCGCC
>CABFON010000173.1:0-13889 GCA_900683695.1 Echinococcus oligarthrus
GTTCCCTACATCTTAGTGGACTTCGAGAACGACCACGATCGCGTTCTTTTCCAATCCGCGGATAATAGCTACGATGGCTGCTACCACACCGTTCCTCTCTGTTTAGAAGTCGATAAGGTTCGCCCCTTCGACTAAAAAATATCAAGGTCAAAAAACACTGCGACACCAGTTTAACTTTTAAAAGTTGTCAGAATGAAACATGGGACCTCATCTTAAAAGACCTGCCAGTCACTATCAAAATCTCGGGTCGATTCAGAAAATACTTGGTAAATATTGTGTTCCCTCTTCTAACAGTAGTGCAAATTTAAGCGCCAACCTCTTGGAATCGCTCGCTTTTCGTTTAGAGAATGATTAAATGAACGAAGTGTCGGTAGCTACAGCAGAACTGATGACAATCAAAATCCCAAACTCTAGCGAAGCGTCAATCAGACGCCTATGAGTCGAACGCTCACAAGCAAACTATAACCAAAAACGTGTTTGGTCCTACACATCTGTGACTCTTTTTAAGTATAAATCTACCTTGATCCCTAAGCAAGACGGAAGCGAAGAACGGCGGACCCACCTCATCCTCACACGAAAAGGCACTTTGAATACGCCAACTAGCTAAAACAAATTACGATAATCATCTGCATTATCAAAGCAAAAAGAACATAAAAGATCGTTTTATGTGAAATTCTTAAACAACTTTGTGCTTAATTTGTATTTTCGGCGCATACACATAGGTATTCACGCAGACAAAATAGCCACACCAGAGCACCAAAATTCTGTGCAATTACAGGAAACTTCACTAATATTTTTCCAACTTTTATAAAAAGGAATTCAAAACCACAGCATATTGAGGGCTCTTAAAAGCTACGTTTTCCGGCGAAGAGCTGTACTGTTAGTTATTCAAAGCCGTTTATTTTCATTGCCATTAAATTTTGCGCAGTCAACCAATTCCCTCATGATTTAATTTGCTCAACGCTCGTTGACTATAATTGTACACATAACTTTACTTGACTTTCTTCTACTTGTGGATGTCTATGTTTCCTAATGACCAAAATTCCCCCCTCCGTCCTCCGCTTCACGATTCTTATGAAGCCCATCAGAGTCAATTCATCACCTTAAGGATTTAGAACCGTCAAGCCAAATAATTAAATTCCATTCCCTTACCTTCTCTACAAATTCTGGCGTTAAATGCATGCTGGGTAATTTTGAGGATAGCGCAATATTTTCTACTGCTCTCTGGTATCGCGAGCAGTTGTATCTCTCACCAATTAAACCTCCAAGTTAGCTAGTCTTCACTGCGTGGCTTTCTACTTTGTTCACAGTACTTGTCATAGTTTAATATGTTGGTCCCGCCTGTAAGTTACGCTTTGGTAGATTAGGGGATGCTAATTTTCTTGGATAGGCATACGTGTGATGCAATCAGAATCAGAAACGGTCTACTAGAATTAATCTGAATTTTTAACATGATTGAGTTCCTGAGGATATCTTATTTCTACGATGGTGTGCTTCCTTCCAAATATGGTTGCAAAGTGGTGATATTTGCATCATCCGCCGACAAGTAGATTAACACTCGTTTGTGCAGTAGCACAAATTACTTGTTCATATGAGATTCCAAGTTTATTTCTCACAATTTATCGAAAACTTTCTTGAAATTTAGATAGTGGTTAAGCTGCTCTTTAAGAAGTAAGTGATATTGTGAGTAGTACCTGCGATACCAAACTGTAAGCAATGTTTAAAAGTATCCCACTAGTGTGCATGCCTTAATTGGTACAAAAAACTGAGTTTGCAGCTTTTGCGCAACTGGGGAAAGCCATTAAATTGGGTGATTTTCTTGACTACTTTTGAAGTCCTAATCAATTTTCTACTATAAAAAGTGCATTTTTCTATAGTTGGACCTCTCGTTAAAAGCTAGGCAATTAGCCATTGCTCCACTTAAGAGAAATCAATATGCTTTCATAAAGAATAGTTGAATAGAGTCTGTGAGGAGCTCATTTTAGAATACAAGTTAGTTTCAAGGATACTCAAGCAACAGCTATGATAACCATGACAGATGCATGTAATTAATAGCATGCTTAATCCAGTTTTCTCCAGGTCAAGAATTGAGGGTTCAAAAGTCCTTGGATTGACAGATGATTAGGATCCCAGAGAGAATACCTAGTCTTTACTGCGAATCAAATCATATCCGTATGTTTGTAATGAGGTTCCAAGGTAACAAATGTAATATGGAACCAAGAATTCCCTAGATTTTATTTTAGTTCCACAAAAATAATACAGGAGGTAAGGACTTGTAAACCGCGGTCTTTAGAGCAGATTCTTTATTTTATCTTGAGCTGTTTATCATTCTACAGTTGAAAACACACCCACAGAATAATTTCAAACAATTAAAGCGATCTTACGAACTAGTTCAGTCCTACTTCTTTCCTAGTTCAGAAGACGTTGTTTAGTTGTAGAGATTATGCACGCCAAAAGTGATTTGACATTAGACGCCTAAGTTGACATCAAGGAATGAAAAAAAATGCATGTAAACTTTATTTTGCACCATTTCTGACGAATACATAGAACTGTAAAATTTACAGAGAAGAGTTCATAGCCAGAGGAAAATTTGTAGAATTGCATATTTGATAAACACTATATTTATAAGCCTTGAATGGGAAAGGGATGAGAGAGGGAAAGAGATAGAAACAGTTAATAATAGGCCTGGGAAGGGTGAATACCAGAACTGTAAGGGAACTGAAGACACGTTGCCAAAGCTGAAGAAAGAAAAGAGAATTCTCGGGCTCGGTTTCAGCTTTATCATCTAGGTAAGTTGCGGAACCTCGGTAATTATCCAAGGAAGCAAGAGCAAATTAGGCTCTTAAAGGACAGTGAATAGTCGAGTACACAGTCCTGGCATCCATTTATCCAAGGAAAACTTGGGTGGTGTATCTCCAGTGTGCGAGAATATCGACTACTCTTTTTTCCCAGTTCACCTGTAAACTTGAATCTACCACCGAACAAACCTCCTCTTGTCCAATACTGACAAGAAGGGATATTGACGTTGACGTTGTCAAAGAACGCACTTTGAGGACTTCAGTTCCTGGGGTTGATGAGTGGGTTTCCACCGCTTTAATGCACATTGTTATTACTTCCCCATCCGCTACAATACCCGTCCATTCTAAAGTTCTTTTATGGATGGTAGTTGCTTGGGTTAGGAGTTGGCAATAAAATGGGAGGTCTGCTAAGAATTTACCCATTCTGTCTACCATGTAGAGCATTGATGACAGTGTTTTCGATGAAGAGACTGTTGGATGGAGGTGCAGGCTTCCAGACCGATAAAAATGGAGAGGAGGATGAAGAAGGAAGAGCTTATTTTGGTCGTGATGAGGTGGATGGCAGTGACAGAGATGTTAAATAGGTTAAGTACTGTTAAAAGTGCCCACCCAAGAAAAATTAAATTACTGCCTATTTCAAAATGGCTTGCGATTTATTCTAGATTAAATAACTGAAAAACCAGTGACTCTAGGGGCAAAAGTAAAGTTTTTAAAAACGTGCACAAAAATCAAATGCGATTTTAGAACGCGGTAGAACGCCTCAGAAATTGACTGAGATCGCTAATTTCTATTGCGCAAAAGTAAAACAGATCTTCATTAAGTGGCAATTTTAAGCCACAAAAAACCACGTAATCCGTTTGCTACCAATTTAAAAGACCCAAGCCATCACAAAGAATGAAGATTTATTAAATGCAAAGTGGAGACTTCGGTTTTTTATGATTTAAGTAAAAGTAACTGTATGAACGCAGTGGTGGTGAGCCATTTGCATAAAAGATGACTTTGGTTCAAGAGATCAAAGCGAAGTCCCTATTTAACATTGATTTACCACGCATGGCAAACATTATTGATTTAAGTAGTGCAAGATTCTGGGAAAAATGCTTTCGTTACATCTGAGTCTTTCGTATTAACCAATTGATGCATCACATTTGTTAATTGCCGGAGTTAAATGTGTTTCTAACATATCAAAGGAAAATCACACTTTAAAACAGGTGTAAACAGTCTCATAACTTGCAATTTTGATTAATTCTCGGAGGTATGGTAGGCAGAAAAAGATGACAGTGCTAAGGTATTACCTGCAACCAATCATTAATGTATCCTATATTTCGAGTTCAGAATGAAAGCTTTAAATCCGATGCCAACCCGTTGAGTTTGAGCAATTGATTCAAAATATTACTAGCGTAAAAAGCTCATCGACGAGGGCCAGTAGGTTGAGACGCTCTGGTTAGAGTTTGGCAAGAGAGGACCGATGCGTTTCAGTAAGTTCAATTTCCTTCTCATGCAGTCTTTATGACAAAAAAGAAAGGGTCGAAAACTTTGATCTTTGCCTTGACTTTAACATTAAGGCTCTAGCTATTCTAATTTGAGTTTCTTTGACCCGGTGCGTGTGACATGCCCCGAAACAGATTGCCAGTAAATAAGTCCGCGACACTGCAAGTTCGCTTATTACTGCCGCCTTTAAGCTGCTTACGGATTGCACAAAAAACCCAATTTTGAAGCTTATTTTGCAATTTTATTCTTTTGGCCTTGCGCCATTATGCAGCTAATTGTGTACAAAACTTGATTAAACCACAATAGTTTTATAAATACTTCCATTTTTTCGATTGAAATATTCTTCTCAAATAGTTGGAGCACAGCATCTGTCAATCCATACACGGGTTAGAACAATATTTTTATAATAAGTGGAACCTATTGACACAGAGTCTGCCACACTTTCTTCAGCTTTAAGTCAATGCCTGATATTCCATGGCAAAAAAATACGCTAATGTAGCTGGAATAACTTGCCATTCAGCTCTTTTGTTTATCTCTGGAATAAAAGTATTTTTACGCTAGATCAGACATAATGCTCAGGATCGATATATTTGCGTTGTTAGGCCATCAGCTACTACGAGTTAAGTCCCATTTCGCTTTATCTACCACACCGGATTGGCAGTAGAACTGCCAATCCCACCACAAAAGTATATCGACATGCAGTTGACCCCATTGGCTGACGCATTAAGCGCCAAGGTCAGATTTGCCGAGTCAATGCATCTTTAGTGGGTGAAACACACTTTGACGCGTCCATGCATGCTGTTTGTCTTGATCCATCTCCCAACCATAGCCATTTCCAATATTAGCTTGAAGCAGATTAAAAATTTTCCTACTGGTTTAAAACAAATTGCCAGTTTATATGATTTAAGCTAAAGTTAGTCTGTTTGGTTTTCTGTCATTTCATATAAAACGCAACCAGAAAAAGTCAGGTAAAGCAAAACTTGTTGAGAGTAGATAAATCTTCAGAAGTAGGTACGTGTTTAATACTCGTACTAATATGTGTGGTTAGGCAGAAGTATAACTCATGGTACAGAAAATAAAACTGGAACGAAGTTGAAAAGCAATTATAATCAAAGGTTACTGGAATTAGCCCTTTTAAGTTAAAAATGGGCCTCAAATATTCATTCTTCATCATAATCTTCGGAACATTCTGAAATTAGTACCCTCACAATCATTTAGGCATAGCAGCGCCAATTAATTTTCCTAGGCTAATTAATTGCATTAGACAATTTACTAGTCATCCCTAGATGGTTTTTTTGGCAAAAAATGCAAATTTTACTCAGAATGCTAAATAAATACCAATAATGAGGCGCAAACTTTTGACAATATTAGCATTTTAGTAAGAAATGAAATAGATGTGCAAATAAATGTGATACTATAAAAATTTTCTTAAAAATTTGCATTTTGGAATCGTCATTTTTGTTCATGACTAATCGGCTGACGCGAAAAAGAAGCAGTTTTCCTACAATTCAGCTCCGTAATTTGCTCAGCATTGCAAGTTTTTTTCTTCTCGGCATACCAAAATAGTTTTTAATTTTCTAAACGTTTTGAATAAAGTTGTGTATCACGTTAACTCTAGTTACTGGTACTTTGAAATCCTTTTTTTACTAGAGTTGCATCTGTTATGACGTTTTAATACTTTCCGGACACGAGTGACAAGCAAACATGGTTTTGTTATTATTACTACAATTACGCCTGTATATATCATGCGGATATGAATTAGTGTGTACATATTTTACTAAGATGACGACGGGAGTGTTTAAAATAACGGAATGGAAATCACTTTCAACTACTTAGCACACTTTATTTTCTTGAAATTTAAAGCTATGAGGATATTCTAAGTTCTTTACAAATCCACCATACGGACTACCTGTATGCATTTCATCCTATCAAAACAGTGTCAACTGCTGTAAATACATCATTACGCCTGCCATGCAGACTCCACCAATTAAAAGTCAAAAGCCAACTATTTTCCATTAAGCATAACTAAGATAAACCCCTACGGGCCTCCCACTTAAATTGTTTTAGCTTACGTGCAAATGCTTTTTAAACCACTCCGAACCACCGACACTTAAGTTTTTTGTAGGAAAGCGCCCATTTTGTACTAAATTTGCATTCCAAAGCATATCAGTAAGTGGAAAGTAATGATCCCCAATGGTAGTCGTTGGCGTGCATGGTCCTGTACCCTTATAAAAAATTGCGACGGCATTGTTTGTAGTGGATATTTTGTGGTCGCACTTATTTTAGAAAACGTATGTGCGTGTATTGATTAGTTATTAGATTTATGGCGAGATACCAATGTGTACGGTTTATAATGCTCCGCATTTACAACTTACTAGATCCAGAACCTGGCACGTATATTCTTATCAAAATTGTGTGGCGTCAGTCTGCTTTTCTAGAGCGTATATTGATGCCAGGCATCATCGCCAAAAGCGGTAAGCCACCTTTAATGTTTTTTTAAAAAATATTTTTATTAAGTAAAACTAACTCTTCTTAACTTTTACCGAATCAGTGAGTGAATTTACTTTACAGTACCACACAGAACAAAGCAAATTTTCACTGTTTGGGTAGGATGAGACACTAAATTGTTCCATACTACTGCTGAGAATTTTGGTTACAGACGCGGGATGCATTTAGAGACCATCCTGTGCAAATACTTAGTATTAAAAACTGTAAAATGGGTTTTGCTAAAGCATATTATCTTCTACAAGCTCTTAGTGGTGAACACCGGCTTCTGGGCGTATGCAGTGCTATTTTGCGAGCCACATAGCAAGAACAAACATATGATTTATGAAAAAAATATCCACAAAAATTATTCATGCACAATAAGGGATGTAACTGATTTCATATTCCGTCTCATCCAGACATTTAAAAATCACAACGTGTATTTAACAGTAAAATGGTTTTCACATCAAAATGATGTAGCAAATTTTGTCAATGTAGATTTTACACAAATTTTGACATTTTTCAGAATATTGTTCTGGAAATAACATTAAATTGTTTAGGTGATTTGAATAGGGTATTTTTTGGAGGAAATTTGTGCATATTAGTCTGTGGCAATTCAGCTTTTCTTTGTTACAAAAGGATATCTTATTTCCTATTTTGTTTAGAACATTGTATCATTAAGTGATTCAATACGGGATTAAGAGACAGCGTTCACCACCTGTAACATCCTAGACTCTGGCAACATCTATTAAATTCCTTTGTATAAAACTTTTAAACTAGTAACTGAAATTACATGCACTATTTCAGGTTGTGAGGTCTTAGATACAATCTTCTGAATGGATTTTTTACTTTGTTTTCTAAAAAGACTGAAAATAATTTTTAAACAGGGTGTGGACTTACATTAAGTTGAACATTATTTAATGGATGCTTTGAGAGTTTTGAGGCAAAATACCTACATCGTCGTCAATTTGATGCACGCAACAATGATTTTATCTGCAATTTGTGCACAAAAATCTGACAGGAAATTCATTGCATGCCGAAGCAACATTTAAAACTGCGAGCACAAATGGTCTGCATACTTCCTAAATTGGGTAAGTTTTATTTTGCTCACAAGCACTTTTTAACTATAATCCTATAATTCTTTTCGCTCTTGCCTGCAAATGCATTTATTGTTGTTAAATGTTACTTTGACAGGTAATTAGGATGCGAATTCGTCCCATTTTCTATTCATTATATGTATGCATACCGAAGTGGTTCAATAAATACAATTTTATATTTAGAAGTTGAGTGCACATCTTTTCCTAGAGTCACCCACATCTGCTATGCATTGAGGACGAGATCTTGCTAATTTTGCGTGTTATTAGCAAATGCGACTCTTAATGAATGTACAGCTGCCACATCGCCTCATCATGCGATAATCTTTCCCTGCTCAAAGCCTGGTTAGCTGGTCAAGTAAAAATAGGACAATCTTCGATGGCCAGGATTTTATCAACCCGAAAATCCCGAAAATGGTACGCATCAGCTGATTCTTTTCACTTACATTTTTAGTAGATTGTGCAAACTGAGCTACTTACTTTCACATTCGTAATGACGAGTACAGATTTTATCACCAATGGCAACGCGAAACCGCAAATCACTCACTTCATTTATGCTCATGCCGCAATACTCATCCTATTTTCCTGGCACTTTTTCAACCTTTTCAACACCCTTCTTTTGCCTTCTTCTTACAGTTCATGCATAAATTGAATAGAAGGGTGTCAAGTCTTAAATTAGAATGCAATAGCAAACGGCCTGCCAAATAGATGGATGCTTTTTGTACCTTCATCACTGACAGGATGTGTACACAATGAGAATTTAGAGGCTTTTCAATAATGCGCCACTTCATTTTTTTTAAGATTGTAGATTTGAACAATAAAGGGTGTGCAAAATGGAAACCGGTCAAAACCGGTTTTTTGTATTGCACTTTCAACCATGCTGACTTTTTAGTCAAACTATCTCTAGACACCACATACTCGATTTTAAATATATATAATTTCTCTAAAATTTAAAGCTCGTCAAATGAGTATCTCGGCACTTGAGAGTACTGTACGAATATTTCTATTTTCATTTCGCTGAGTAGTAGTTGCAGTTTGTTAAACGCTTGCTTATTCGTGATATTTTAAAACAATGCTTAAGAAGTTATTGAAGAGCTTGTTCACATAGAGAAAAAACTCCCACGTATCATGTTTCACACTGGTTGAAAAGTAATCAACGAGCATTCCGTACTCTACCATTTCAGTCCTCTTGAATAAATATGTATTATATTTGTGAGGTGTCGATTTTTATTAGGATTTTCCAGTTAGTCTCTAACAAGTTGCAAGAACTTTTAATTAGCAAAGGTGACCTTGTAAGAAACCTCCAATGCATTCAACCAAACGCACTTTGAATACAAAAACCAAACTTCAAAGCTGTAAACAACGCTTACATTATCTAAAATGACATGATTTTTTATTAACCAATTGAAAACCTGACAGGTTTTAGCATCTTTCAAAAAACTCCGGTTTTACTTGCTTCCACGTCTCAAATAGATGAATTTGTGCTGAGGAATACAAAGCAACAGCCTGTCATTAGAGTGAGTATCACATTGCATCATTTTCAAATTTGATAAATACATTCATTCAGTGCTCTCATTCTGCGTTGTGTGTGTCTTTTCGATAAGACTATATTTAGTAAGGCACCTTATAAATAATGAATAGCTCCCCAGTCAGTGGTTCATTGCAGTTGAATTTGTGTTTTATGACTTGTTTTATAATAGCGAAATTTCCCAAAAACAACCACGTGGACTCTGAAAGAAGTAGAGGTAGTAAGCGGAATAACACTGTTCATGTAAATAGACGTCAGAATGCGCATAAGTCATGTTCTAAAAGTAAAGTATTAGAGGCCTCCTATTCGGCAGTTTAAACACCAACTCCCCTCGTTACACTTTTCAAAAGCCCTTTTGACCAGAATGCCAAAATCCTACTTGCACTTTTTTTCGTTTGCATATTTTACATCATTTGCATTTTGCATTCATCAAAACATCATTCTTGGTTTACAGATTCTTTGTGAAATACCTGGAAAGGCCTACCACTTTGGTCGTCGCAGAGGATATTTGTAAAGATATTTTTGTCTTTTGAAAGCATGCGTGGCTTGACACTGCTTATTAATCTGAAAACATTCATTGACGCATAATTGTTCATCTTTGACAAGCAATTTTTCCCTCAGAGAAAAGTGGTCATACTTATGCTTATTTAATATTATTTTTGTTTAAAACTATCAAATTTTAATTCTTTTATGGGTGGCAGAAGTGTTCATTTCAACCATACGACGCCATCTAGAAATTAAGCTACGCTGGCCACAACTCTTGGCTGCCTTATATTTGGCAGGCAAAAAGAAAAAAAAACTTGGCTGGCTTCAGTTTGCCGATTATGAGCAGCCATCCCACTACGCGCAATGCGGTTAAACGAATTAATAAAAGCCGTATTCTCTCTTTTAATTTATTTTTTATTACTGATTAACTCAATGCAGATCGAATCTAGAATTATTCACTTATTTTGAGGTAAAATATAAAATGTTTGTTGCACAATATTTTCTGTGATAAATGTGCGAACTTTTCAACCCAGTTAAAGTACTGTTTTTCAATAAATTGTCATCGCAATTCACTAAATTAAACACCAATGCCATAGTAGCGTACTTTGTAATGCTTAGTCCCGACTCCCGAAAGATATCCCTTTTTCGCTATCCCTCACATTCTTTAACAATTGCTCGTCTATTTTTTCATGGGATGCGTTAAGGTTTTACAAAAGCCAAACATTGACAATAATTACGACTGATCTAATACCTAGTAGAAAATGTAGTACACCACATTGATAGGTTTACATGTACACTTGTTCCGATGCCTTACAAATGATGGTAAAATACCATTAATTCAGAATTAATTGGAATAAATTCATCAATGAAAATTTATTTAGTTCCCAGAATTACCTTATTCATCTTTTTTACATAGTATGATGAGAGCTGAATTTTTCATGTTAGCTGGCGGCCCATTCTAACGCCATTCTTAAATACATTATAGGGCACAGGAATCTGGAGTATGCTTTACTGAAAATCACTATGACAAGAAGCATAGTAGGGCTTTGATTGTAGTTAACTAAAATAGTTAAATTATTGTAATTGAGATTAAAATATTTTCCTACCTACCTTTCTTTGATGTGGCAAGCTTCACATCATAGTGGTGTGGCTTTAATTGGTGCCTGATCCTACACCGACGATGCGCTTTTCTGATTGGTCCTACATAAGTGCTTGTTTTCCGTAATTTGGCATTCTGATTATTAGAATTTGTAGTATCTACACCTCCAAAGATATTTAAGGCATTAAAAGGGGCAACCACCACAGAGAGAGCCTTAGCGGCTATTTAATACTACCCGTAATTAGCGTGTTCAGTTGTGATTTGCGATGGCTAATTTTAAAAGGCTA
Source organism: Echinococcus oligarthrus (assembly GCA_900683695.1). Lineage (NCBI taxonomy): Eukaryota > Metazoa > Platyhelminthes > Cestoda > Cyclophyllidea > Taeniidae > Echinococcus > Echinococcus oligarthrus. The sequence continues at coordinate 11,265 of CABFON010000173.1, forward strand.
TCTTCCGGATATGCATGCCTGCAGTGGCTCCTATTTTTAATTTTGGTATGCGATAAAACTGCAAAGTACCATTCACTATTGCGCAGAAATTATTTTTATCGGGCATTTTTGGAACTAAGTCGTTTTTGTTTTGCTTATGAGCAAAAAGACTAGTGCCTTTTAACTGATGTATTTTGTCCCACGCACCCTGAGTGTAATCATACGTATTGACAGGATTACCCTTTTCTTCTCTAGCATAACTAAATAAATTGTTTTTTAGTTTTAAACAAAGGAACCTGAATGGTCATAAAATATTGCTATCTGCTATTTAATCAAATAGGGTTATGGGGAGTGGAACCGGAAAAAATAAAATAGTGTCAAAAACATTCGTAGTGGGATATTTTGAGGACTTTAAAATGAGCAGATAGTTTGGCCATTATTTTGATACTTGTGAGAAACGTGACCAAGAATTTTTTGCAGATAGCTACTAAAATGCCTCGCAAAAATGTCGGCAAAATAAGAAAATAGCAAATTTACACTTAGCTTCCGAGCCATCGAGGTTATGTGGCATATTCCAAATAGCTTCAAGCAAGTATCATTGATATCATTATAACCATTATCGTAGAAATATCGCTTTGGTAACTGTAGCTTACACAATTGCAAATTTAAAGTATGTTTGTTTGCAGAAGACGGTAGTAAATGAAACAGGTGCCTGTGACCTTTGTGGCCTTACAATACTTTACAATGTTTTTCCCTAACTATATATATAGATACACTTGATTCTGCTATTTTAACTCGATTTCTTGATCCAGAATTAGTCTTAGAGTTCCCCATTACTGTGGCATGGCTTTCTCCTGCAGTTCATTAATTCTGCTTGAAAACGCATCTGTCCTACAGGAATAGAATTGGAACCATTTTATTACGATGAAAAAGTTTTCTAATCTTAAATTAAGGATTGTACTAGTTAGGGAAGTCGAAAGTAGAGGCTGATTTTTCCCATACAAGTTTGCGATGCAGTAATTAAAGTTCCGTATTTCTGCGTGATTTTTGTGGGCTCTAAGATCTCTGCACCATTGCTTTCTTAGGTTACATAAAAGATAATAACGCATTAAAAATGCCTAATTGGGTTGCGGTCTTGTACATAAATCAACATTATTTTTATCGCTGCCATAAATATTTATCTGGCAACAACTCATAAAGCTGCCTGTATTTTACAGCAGGGAAAAGATACTTATGCAAGCAATCTTAGATGCATGAATCTGACTAGCCGATTTTAGTAGTACTTCAGGCCTATAAGTGCACACGTTCACCGCATCACAAATGGCAGCTCTTTTTATAAGTCATACAAGCTTACGAATGTGTGGGCATCGCTTGTTTCCCTAAGCTTACTTGTGGATGTTGTTATTATTGCTACAATTTCTCTGTCCCTGGAATTGGTTGCCTCTGATTAATTAACGAGTCGTTAGGCTTTGCCGATTGTCAGCTACGGAAGCAGTCAATAAAGAAATAATGCCATCAGTAGCAGTAACACAAAAAATAATTCCAACAAAAAAGTTAACTTTTCATCTAGAAAAATCCTAACTCTTCTAGCAATTGCATGCGTTTGTGCTTAAAATTTTGTCTCGGAATTGGTGGAAGTGGGACAACTACGGTCATACGCAATATTGAACTTTCTTAAAATTTTATATTAACTCAATTTCAATCCCAATTGCGATGCTTTCTGATAGTCTCGGAATGACCACTCAGCCATTTTAACGTGAGATGCCTACAGATCGACTAATTTACCATCATTACAGACTAAACAGACAATTTTACTAAGGTGGAATTGTGCAACACTTAAAATCTGAAACTCATTGGTGTGCTACTAAGAATGCGTAATTTTTGAATTCTTACGTAAACAAATTTACTTTCCCGGTTAAAAACTAAGAAATATTCTAAAGATGCTTTTTTCAGCTGTTCTTTAGAAGGCCCGTCTTCCCCTTTTAGATATCCATCGGCAGAATTTTTTTTTAAAAAAAAGAGTTGCTGCCGTTCTGACAATTCATTACAATAGTTCAAGGCGATTACACAGTTTCGATAAACAATTCCGCTGTGTGAAAAGTAGAGTTATATCAAGATATTCTTAAGAGCTTTATTTAGAATTATCATTGTTCAGCAATTAGCAAGGTATGCAGCCCGCCGTATGCCGGGAAATATTACTCTGAATAAACAGGTATTCTTCAAAATTGCTTATCCTATAAACGCAGTCGGGTAACTTTGGTTCAATAAAAGACACAGAAGCATCAAGCACTGACGTAAACCACCTTAACCTGTTGAATACATATTTTTTGTGGAAAGTGGTTATAAGTAAACGCTTCTGAAGTTTCTGTCAGCATACCCTTGTAGGATTCCAAATTATGCTGCTAAATTGCTTGCGGAAACGCCTAAAGTCCTAACTATTACGCGCACCGATAAAATTAGTGTTACTTTTTACTTTCGATGAAGGGTGGTGCTTCGGACCAAGTTTTATTATTCCTCTCAAAAAATTCGAGTAAGCGTTAATCTGGCAAAGCCTCATATTTCCAAATGTTGTCAGATTTGTTTTTTGAAATGGAGATATCATCTGATGAAGTTTTATTTCACCCTTACCTGTATTCGGCTGTACAC
>CABFON010000174.1:0-13857 GCA_900683695.1 Echinococcus oligarthrus
GGCCATGCCAGTAGCCCAGACACCTTCTCCGTGCTAAATATATATATATATTCTGCACGAGTATTGTGTCTTCTTTTGCCTTTAGGGAGTCTCGGGACGCTACAGTAATTTACCCAAATGAGAGGCTGAAAGCACAGGTGAACAAAACATTCTCACTGTGTTTAAATATCCCATGCTGAGTTTGCTGACTTCAAAGTTTGAACTTGGTCCATTGATGAAGGAAGAGCCATTGGGATAGTGGTTAGTTATCATAAACTTTGCCTAAATAATTGGGCATCCAGTAAACTCGTCGCTTCGCTATCACCTGGGGTTCAAGTAATGCCTAGTGTTTGTGTTGTCTGTATGGAGGTGCCTTGTGAGCTTAGTGCACCTCCTACAACTACGTATTAAATACTCTCACTATTCCATTGTCTTTAAGCTCCGACGTGTTGAGTACGATCTACCAACTTAACTGCCGTAGACAGCAGCATTTCAGTTAATTTTGGTCGCATTCAAGTTGAGACCGTGTCATTAATTTCGATTCTGTGGGTAGTGATTTATTGGTGCTTTTGTAGGCTGGCTCAAGGAAAAAGCGCACTCCTGCATTACTTTGACGCCACTGGCTTTCCTCTTCGAACAGTGGGCAGGGGCTCTCTTAAGGCGTCAAATGGCTTATGCTCGATCCACAGACGTGCACTTCTGGTTACTGACTCGTAGGGAGAACCATTAGTAGTTATTTTTGGACAGAAAGAGAAGTCCAGTTCTTTTTTGCTGTAGGTACATCTTTGGCAGGATCTAGGTGACGTAATCTGGAGGTCATGTAACCACTGTCTGCAGAAGCAACCCCATTTAATGTTATCTTCCTCCTTTCTCAATGCTTTGCACATTACCCTTCCTATCCATCGTGCAATGTATTCACACGTGTTACCTTTAAACCTGGTTCCTGATAAGCGGTTGAATACTCTCTGGGCTGCTCAATCATGCTAATGCTTGTTTAATTCGATCACATGCATGCCGTCGAATTCATGGCGCCTGCAACTCCGCGAGGTCCTATCTTCAAAGACCCATTTGAGTGTGAGAGTGGCTCTGCGTGAACACTCTCCCTAGCATAAGTAAAACGCGAAATCGGCTGAATCCTGGTGAGATTAAATTGTCCTTCTTTACCACAAAGTGTGCCTCCTCTTCTCGGCCATAGATGCTCTTCTGTGATTTGTTGCGATTCCCTTTCTAAGTAGATTTTCTCCCGCCGCAAATAAGGGCTCACTTGTCTTGTAACGAAACTAGTAGGAACCATACACCTACGCAAAAAGTGGGTAGTGCTAGGATCTGAATTTACTCACCCATTTATTTCAGCGACTCAATTGCCAGCATATCATTGTGAGTAGGTATATGCCCGCAGGAAGGCACCGTAGTGAAAGCTAAATTGAGCTGCCAACATTGACATCGAGGTAAGCTTAAAAAGACGGCATTGGTGCTCAGTAGCATTAAAAATGAACCTTGGTGTAATATGAAATGAATTGTTGCTGGAGCCCGCCTTCTTCGAATGAGTGGTCGAAAGTTGCAAACACGAATGGGAAAGTGAGTCCCCCTCACCAATGGAAGCACTATGAATGAATGGGAGAAGTTGTTTTGCGTGAAAATACTCTGCGTAAACGTAGTCTACTTTTGCATTTTGACGCCCAATCCCCACTTACTGCTGACAGTATCCACTTTAAACTCTCTCATTTCATTTTGACTACTACGAGGCCTCGAAGCAAATGCATTCGCATGGGTCAAATTACTTCTTCATGATGATCAGATCTGACTCAATGTTCTACAGTTACTTCACGCTGGGGAAATGAATCAGCTGAAGAGAGGTGGAGGACAAGATGGACTGAAGTCTGATTAAGCTTGTCTGTGCCACAGGTGAAGAGTGCTTTCGAGGTTACGCTTCAGTGCTGCCAGGCGTCGGTGAGCCTATAAGGTGGTGCTTTGCATTCTAATAAACCAAGCAAATGTACATCAGCATATTTGACGTAAAGGCACGTTGGCGACAAGTAGTTAGTAAGGCGGAATAAAAAAGCCTAAGTGAGTGAAACCACATCGCACCGATAATCTGTGCACTCTCTTTGAAGCCGAATTCTTTGAATAAAGTGATGAATTTTACCGATTCGTGCAATTTGATTAAGCTGCTTGGCCAAATTGCCCACAATATTGCGTCCTGTGCTTAGATTTATCTCTTCTCCATATTGCATTTTGTAAATGGAATGTCCTGAATTGTGGTGAGCACTAATAGCAGTTGACTTTCAATGGCTGCACCAAATGATGACGTGTTTGTGAGCAAATCAGAAAGTGCTTCAAACACAGCACATAGAAGAGGTGGAGTTGCCAACTTAGTGTCGGCCTGGGCTGAACACATCGATCAGAACTGGTACAAACAAAAAGCATACGGGGAAGCGCACAAACGCAGATTAAGGCTTTGCCCAGGTATACTCATGTGAAAATGACATACTCAGTGCACGTAGAAGCGTAGGGGGAAGCCAGACAAGGGCAAGGATGATGTTAGAGTTTGCATACCCACTTCGATAGAGGTGAAGCCTATTACATGTTTAAGGTAATTGGGATTCAACGTAAAAGCAACGCTCCTTCATCTACTGCCAGCAAACTTGTCCATCCGATTTTGAACCAGTTCTCAGTGTACCACCTAGTGAAGAGGTCGAGCACTTACCTATGAACGCGTGGTAAATGAAGGCTTTTCTTGTGCTTTTCCCTCCTGGTCGCCTCCCATGTGTAACTCTTGCAGATACAGACAGGCACCATTCCAACGTCAGTGTTGAACGCAGTGTTTGATCGTCTATGGGGATTAACTGCAGCGCTCCACAACACTAACCACAACAACAAACAGTACTATTTCTTCAAAAGGAACGACATTTTCTAGCAAGTCAATTAGAAATTTACACACACACATGCACACGTGCCTTGATACATGCGTGCACACATTTATTTATTTATCGATGCAAATGCTCACCGTATCATCATCACGAAATACATGATGAACATACACTTCGCAAATACATCTTAAAGAGTTTAAGTCAGATCAGTGCAACTGGTAGAACATCAGCGGCTTTAACTCATCACTCATTTAATGTTGAAGTAAAACTTTCCCCTCCTTCCTTTCAAGCAATGAAGGGATCGAAATTAAAACAGGATAAAAATTGACTCAACACTCCACTTTTAACTCATTCAAATATTGCACTCCATCTCGGCACCGGATCGCATCATATTGTGCCAAAGAGTGCGTCTCTTCAAGGCAGTCATCGTGGACACTTGTTCGCCTTCAGCTCACCTAGAGAAGTGGTTGTCAAGTGTGTTACTAATGCTGCAGCCGACTCAACAACAAACGCTTTTTTGTCAGCAAATAGCCTTTGTTCCATGCTTCTGCCTTACCCCTAACATCATCTGAATATATCCATTTGAACAAACTGCCATTTAATTAACCATGGAAGGACCATAATACCAGCCACAGATTTAATCACGTTTTGGCTGAGTACAGCTGCTAAATGTGCTTTTCGAGTTGTAGAAATTTATTAAATCACGGATATGGAAGCAGTGGGTTTGACTAAATTTGCTAGAGCATGCTAAATCAAATAGCAAATCGAATTGAGCGTTTGAGAACGAGGTGTCGTGACTAGCAAGAAGGGCATTTTTTTAGCACTTTTCGTGAAGGCATGAGATAATCGTTAGTCGATCATGTCGCATGTGAAGATTAAGATGCTCGAATCCTTTGAAGTCATCAAGTAGTGATCAGCATTCAGTCAGAGCCGTGGTAGAGATTGATATTGAGTGAGTGACGAGAAGAGTAGACAGGGATGAAGATAAACGAAGAGTGATGGCAGAGTGGATGGGAGCAGTACACTAAACTATAATCAGAGTCCAACTAAATAATAGTGCATTCGCACAATTCCCCTTTACGCCTCAAGCCATCTCAGCCGAACTTGACAGCATTTGCTTTTTAGCTCAAAGACAAGCCATCTCGTCTCCCAAATTTTCTTTTGTTGATTTCGCTGTTTTCTTTGGGAAGCGAAGGCTTAAGTCCTCAAAAGTGTTAATGTCGTCATGGGCACCTAAACGCATTTCACAGCTGGAGAACTTACCATTGCTGTGCCAGTAAGTCGATTCTCCAAAAGAATTTTAATTCAAGGGAAGCGGAAGTCGCAGATAAACTACAAGTGTTTTCAACGCCGCTTCCTGCCTGGCTTTAAAGTGGCTTGCTTTTCACTTGAATGCTGCTCGGGGATATACTAATCTCAACTGATTGAATTGGAAAGACATTACAAAATGAGGAACACAAATATTCATCCAAGGTTTGAGTTCCTTTATAAAAAACCTCTAGAAATCTAATGACACGCTTTAATCTGTGCAATCCGGGCAAATTGAACTGGCACATGGCAAGCTGAACGTCTTCGTGTAATGACGGCTAATCTGCTCCGTGAGATGTCGCCTTTGGAAGCCTTTGTCGGACACAAAATTAAAGTCTCGCGTGTTCCGTGTACAGTTTAGCGCGAATTGGATTGTGAGACATGAGGGGAAGTAAGAGTGCAAAATGGCATGTAAATTAAAATCCAGTTCATTAAAATGGTAATGCATGAAATTTAGTAGAGTGCGCCTACTCGAAAATTGGGTGTAGGTTCTGCATTAAGGTGATCACAGCTGGTCAAATTCATAAATTTCCTAAACCAAGTAATTCGCGTTTGGCTTATAACGTGTTCACATAGCCCGATTAATCGACAATTTGAACGCTCACCCTGTCAATCGGCAATTGTGCTTTACTTGACGCTGCAATGGAAACAGTTTTAAGCAATTTAGGGATAAGTTTGGGTAAAGCACAAAGAATTAAGCAGAACATTAATGGCAGTGCAAGTAATCATGCAACTTGCAAAACTGCAGGGAACAGTGTGCGGGGATTTCGATTCTCTCGTTCTCCATTCTACTACCTTCTAATATGATGCATTCCCCTAATCGAAAGTTGCTTCTCGTTTACTTTTTAAATGAGACTGTGCTTAATAATACAAGCTTGATTTGTTTCTAGAACGTTTTCGGTTCAAAATTCCTTTGAAGCCATTTCAACGTTTACACCCTCCACAATCACTTGGCCCGAATATTTCGCACCTTCATCAAGTGATCCAAACCGCATCTAGCCTGTGTTGCTATCCAGAGTCGACTCAATTTTTCCAGGGGATCATATTATGAGATGGTGTCAGAATGCAAACTTTAGAGGCCTTCTCAAGCACGAATCCAAACTGTCGTTAAATTTTTGCCCACTACTTAATATTAAACCATTTTTCATAAGTTTTTCAAATGAAGCCTGTTAGAATGTGAAAGTAGTGTTGAAGTTCTACTAATTTTTCTAAGTTTGCCACATGATCTCGACTATTCAAGTGTTCATTGACGTGAGTACGAACTTTGAAACAGTCTGCGATGTTTGGGAGAAAGTGCGCAAGAGGCAACAAGTAGAAATTTTTCAAGCATCGAAAAAGAGGCGTTTTTTTGACGTTGTAGACATCTGCATGACGCATGCATGCCACATCACTGCTGTGACTGTTATGACCAAGGAAGAAAATCGTGGGATTAGCACACTTTGAGAAATTCGCGTATTTTTACTTGCCCTCACCAACTAGAAAGTGTTTTTGGTAAAAGATAGATGGCAAAACTCTTGCTTTAACTTGTGTTAATAACGTAAAGCAGACGGTATTAACCATGATGTTTACTCTGTAAATTGCCGTGTGTTTTAAATAATGCTCAACGGTATTGTCAGTCTACTTTTAAAAAGCATTTCACCTCTTATGATTTCCAACTGGAAGCTGCTACACTTCACCTGAGAAAAGCAGTAATTCAAGGAGTTATGATTTCTCTGGCTACACCCTAAATGGCTACAATGCTTAAAACGATGCAGGGGATTGTCGATTCAACACTGAGCACAGTTAGCAGGATCATCTTTTGCAAGAAGGACCCATTCGTCACGTCGTCATCCACTGGCAGAAATGGGTTCTCTCCAACTTTCTTCTGTGGTTTGGACTTCTTTCCAGCTTAATTAAGATTCAAACAGTATGGTGGATCACGAAACCTCAGGCAACATGGAAAACGGCACTTTGGAAACAATGATAAGGAGTTACGTAAGCGAGGCGGTTTCTCTAAAGTGACAGGTTAAGTTTCCAGATCTTACCCCAACCCCTGCATTACGATACGGAATCAGTATAAGGAAGTGTGTTAAACTCGTTAACAGAAACACTGGAAAAGTCGAAAGCTACACATGGGTGCCGATTATACCTCAAATTTGTTCTAACATCTTTCACAAGTTTCCTAATTAAGGCAAAGCGCTGTAATAATAAATTGTCAGAACTTGATTGACAAATGACGACAATCTGTGCAGATGTTAAAAAAAAGGTAAAGTAAACGAAAAAACAGATGCAAAATCCGATGTTAGTAACGGTCGTTGAAGAATAGGTAGGCTCCCGTGGGATACGTGTCGGTTCAGTCGGTGTTGAATAAGTATGTCCCAACAGCTTACAACCTCTTCAATATAATCTCCAAATTTTACAATTAGCGAAGAATGTCGACTGAAACCTCAATGATGGCATTTGCATCGTCACTGAATGTCTACTTTTCAATTGTTTCTCTGCAAAATTTGTTAAATCGAAACCTTGCTGCAGATCTCAAAGGCTAGAGGGGTCCGCACAGCTACGCACCACCTGCGACAGTGCCATTTAATGCGTCACTTTGTCATACACTTCATAGGTATTTGTAATGCGATAGCAAACGATTGGATTTGATCCAGGTAGGTAACAGCACGGAAATGATGGAATTCACTGCAACTGCTGCTCATTTATAAAGAAAGTGGGAAGTTTTTGAAATGGCGTCTGAGCAGGTTTGTCTGCAAAATCACCACTTCTGCATAATGCCAGGATTATCAAATTGCATCATCGAATGAATGCACAAGTTGAAGAGCTCATGGATTATCGGCATTGTGTGAGAATATACTAAATAATGTAAGTTTACGAGCATTGCAGTGCTTTGATCTGCATTTTTGCAAAGTTTGCCAGAAAATTTAGGGAAGAACTTTACTTTCTTCTTTATGGACACTGGTATATTGGTGCTTTCTTCGGATGGATTGGGTGAGGAGGATGTGAACCCTTAAGCAAAACTACGGCACATTGCGAAGTAGAACCACCTATAGCCATGAAGACATGAAAGGTGAACTCTCCTTAGTCTTAGATTATGGCTTATCCAAGGGATATTATACTGACTCTGTTAAAGCTATTATTTGTACCAAATTCATCCATACAACTCCTCAACATTGAGCGCTAACTTCATGCAGAAAATGATTTTCGCGTTGGCTAGTGCCTTTAGTTATCATAACTCAACTCGTTGCCATTTTCATCCTGGGCACAAGTGTGAAATCCAGTGGTGTAGAAAATGTATGGTGAAGTATTGTTGGTCGGGTTGCGTTAAAGGGCGAATTTGGATTGCGGTGAATGGACAAGTCCACGTCATACAAGAGACGGCAACTGTCGCTGGAAGCATAAGCTCTGAGGATCCATGAATTGGCTCGGTGAGTACTTGGTCAGTTTCACTAGTCCTGCATTAAGCCGGTGCATAAAACCACAGAGTCGGCAGTCCAGCCTCTTTTCGATCTATGTAGATAATTATTCAAAAGGTTAACGTGCTTCCTTACTCAGAGTGCTTTGATATTAAGTAATTTTTAGTGTTGCTACGCTCTCGTTGACAGTCTTGGTGGTCATTCTAAACTTGTCCAGCATTCCTATTTCATGGAAATATAATTTATAGTGCAGCACTTATGTGGTTTGTATGTTCCTTTCAGGGAGGAGGCGGGATACGAATCGAATCTCATGACTGAGGAGTGAGCGTCCCGCATCCCGAGGAAAGGTTCCGTGCTAACAACCCCCTACACCTGTACCTGCTTCCCCCTGTTTACTTATCCCATTAAACCTGATGAAGTCGAATCGACCAGGGTGTTCTGGGAGCATGAGGGCCGGAGAAGAGGGCATCCACAAACCTCGTCCCACAATAGTCTGAGTAGGCTTGTCTGGCAGTTTTGAATAATTGAGATAATGGAAAATAATCCAAGTCTCGCTTTGAGGTGACAATGGTTGGTAGACCTTGCAGTCTACCATGTAAACAATAGCGGTTGGATCCAATATCCCCACCTCCAGAACAAATTAACCACTATAGGTAATATCTTCCTTCCAGCACAGGCAGATTAACATCTTACCCTTGCTTTAAAAATCTACATGCCCTTTGCCACTTGCTGTGATGAATGGATTAAATATACCACTCATGCCTCTGACTCATAAAACATGGGTCTCTCAATTTCCACTGCTTCACTATTATTATTTCGTTGTGAGCAGGCAAAGATAAACATAGAACTATTAGCAAAAGAAAACAATAATGAATAACTGCTCAAAATTTGGAAAAATTGTGCATCCGTGCATTTTCAAAGACAGTGGCAGGACTTTCTCAGTGAGTTAAGTGCTAATATGAGTATATTTGATAAAGCATTGATTCCAACTGGAATCTGAGTTTAACCTTCTTCATTACAACTAACACACACTTTAAAATGTTGTTTATTGCATTTAAACTATTCCACACTTTCGTGCCCACACACAGTATACAGAATATGAATTCTTCATTACCGCTTGCGCTAGCAAAGGTAGAATGTTGACAGAATGCTGCAGCTGGATATCACAAACTCACGTAGATTTCGCCGTACTCCTTCCAGGCAAAATACTCTGCATAAGCAGTGTCATTTCTGTCTAAGTACTGCAGATATCCTGCCAGTTTGCTAATCGAGTTGAAGTCATCCATGTTGATAAAGGAATGGGGTGGGAGGACACTCTCGTATTCCTCCTTGTAAGCGCCCAGTACGATGGGAACCATCCCGTTTCTGCAAAAGCAGGAGTGTGTTGCAACCTCAACCTCAAATGCATACTTGTAGTGTACTTGTTAAACATGGTCTTACACCTAGTCTCTTCGCCACTTTCATAGGCTTATAGCTTATCACCTGCGAGCAAGCATGAAGTACGTTCGCTTACGACAAGGACCAGAAATTACCTGTCAATCAACAAATACCTCGATTTATAACACTTCATGTGTTAGCTTACAAAAATGCTCGTTCGATCAGAAAGCTGTTTTTTAGTATTTTGCAGCGAAAAAATCACAAAAGCATTACTTTTGTGCGTGTGCAGCACCTTGCATTCCACATCAAGGTCGTTTATCTTTGAGTCAAGTGAATGCAGCTTCCAATAAGTTTCAGTACATTTGCCAAACTCAACATCCACTGAGAGAAAACAGATCTCCATACCTGTAAGCGTTGCCAGCCACCTTCTCTGTTATGTAATATTTACAATTGGAATTTTCGAAGGCCAGGTAGAATTTATAGTTCTCAGAGATCCATTGCAAGGCATCCCGTCCCGGTGGCGTCCTTTTGCCTCTTCCACCGTAAACATCAACCTTGAATTTTGAATTTGTTGGGCTTACGCATTACTTTATTCACACAAGGGCTTTAATCTTTAACGCTATGTGAGTCGACTTATTAAAGGTATGTGGATGAGTGGTCCCTTGAGTGCTACCTAAAGAGCTAAACTTCACTTAAGAGTGGAATGCAGACTGTTGTGGCTCTCTAATATGGCTGGTGTTTTGCTCCTTACTGGTATAATTCTGGAGATCAAGTGCACAAATCTCTCCCTTTTATTTCTTGGGCTTCCGTTGGAAGCTAACCAGGCGATTAACTTTTTCCTCTTCTTGTGATGCAAAGGCAGCAGGTGGGTACTGTTTTTGGCCAGCATTGCGGATACTTCACTGTTGGTAAACCTCATTCCGCGATTCGTTTTCCGCAAAAACATTGGGTACATGTAAGGCACTTGTGACCATGGCATGTAGGTAATGAACATATCCACCTAAATGACCAAATATTCAACCGACATTACTCTTCACAACTCAAGCAGTCATCGACAAATAATTGAACGAGTTTTAAGTTGAAAAGGAACTAAAATGACTTGTTTCCAGCATATTTTTTTGTTTCTTAAACCTTGTCATCGTCCACTTTTAGTCAAGCATGAATGCTTTTTAAATAAGCCTGATGCTTTTTTAACCAATCGTGCAGTTGTGTAAACCAGGGTTTACCTGCTTATTTCTTATTTAATGGTCGTTTATCTAGCGCCAGAGACATCAGTTTCATAAGTAGATCTACTTATAAGGACATATTCTTAGATTTATAGGTATGCAAATCACATTGCTGACTAGCTGCAGATCTCACGTGGGCACTACGTGGTCGATTATAGTTAAGAAACGAATAAGATCAGTGGCTAGGAAATGGTTTAAGGTGAAATGGCTTGAGCGAAACTTACTTGCCCCCCTTGGATTTCAGTTAAATGTCTCATATGTACAGGACTCTCGACTGACTCGAAGGCAATAAGAGCACCATTTCGCTTTAAGCGTTCTGCATCTTCATTGCGGAACGACGCTGAAAAGACCGCGATGTCGCCTACCCTGAAATCTTGAAGGTGATCGGTAAAGTTGCATTTATAACGACATCCGTAGGATTCGGTGACGTGATACAATAGACGTCTGTCATAGTAAATCTTTGGCGGTTGGACAATTGATAAATCGCTCTAAAAGAAAAAAAAAGTACACCAAGACATGCCACACATCATATAGCGATTTCAAGCACTTTAACTTGAATAAGGAATGAAATGTTAGATGTTCCACCTCATTTTGCGCAAAAGCCGATATCCACTCAAGCTGCTCAATGACATGATGGTAGGGATACTGATCTCGAGACACGTTGAAAAAGTTCTTATTTCCATGGGAAAAGTCACTAGAAATGAACCACTGATACTTAATGGAGAACCGTAGGACAACTAAAATGAAAAGGTTAGCAATCGCCCAGCAGGTGAAAAAGAGGGAAGATCTCGACTTTCTCATCGCGTCCCCTCAGCATACTTGCAGATGGATTTTATGCGAATAATTGTGTTGGAATTAGCCAATCTCAGATGATGAAATTCAGCTGGCTACTTGGAGTGTCAGATAGGTGAAGCCTTGTAAGGAGTATCAAATCTCCACCTATAGGAGCTCAGCTAACAACACAAAGTTATTGCTGGAACCTGGAATTGTTTTACCTGTCTGAGCTAAGCTAGCCAATGCTGAGTCTCTTGGATGGAGTAACGAACTTCCTCATGGCGGTGTATTCACCCAACTGCGACATTGCTAGAATTACCACCATCATCCATTTATTAACTCCTTACTTATTAGAATGCAACTCGTATAGGTCGAAGTAGATCACTCCTCCGTGGGTCATATCCTTCGGCTATCCATTTACCCAACTTAGGATTGGGAGACTATTGTTCTGCTCCCACAAACTGACTGAATATACGGGATCTGCATTCTGACTTACTCGATACTACTCAGTTCGTGAGTCGAATACAATTTTTCCTATTTTCACCAAAAGTGGACACTGGCCACTTTTCATGCTTGAGCGTACAGAGGGCTCTTAATGCGAACCACCCAATGTTTCTAGACACGAATGAATGCGCTACCAGGCCTCATTTGATCTTCGGAAGGCACTCGTCGCGCAGATGGCTTATTCCTCTTTAACCGCTTGCTGTCTCGTGTCCCTGCAAAAGCTCATTCAACATTATCAATATATTCATGCGTCTTTGGACTTCCGGCCTGGGTTCTGCTCGCGAATACCTTGTTAATTGCAATCCTGCAAATTATTTTTTGGCTTGTCTGACTCAAATCACTCATAATTGAACACGTGATTCTTTTTGATTCTGAAATAGCGAACACTTTTAGACTTCATTAGAACGTGTACAGCCCACTAACAAATATCTTTGCCTGTAGTAGGATCTCTTGGCAACTATTTCGTCACCTAAATCTTGAATCTGTTTACCGTGGTAGATGTACTTTTAGCAGTCTATATCCTCCACTGTCTGAAGCTATTTCCCAACAACCTAAAATGCCATACACTCGAATTACAGTTGGAACAGTATGGAACTGGGCCCAATCAGTGGTGAATTCCCACTTTGATTTAGTGAGTTGACTGCGTGTTGATGTGAAGGCGGTACAACTTTAACTTTGACTTTCACTGCATCGACTTATCAAAAGAAAAGTTAGACATCAAAAGACTTTTTAAACTTTATATGAAGTGCTTTGCAGTGGTTGCCCGAGCTAGCCAAAGTGGAATGAAGGAATCAGGACTTCAACCAATAAACGTTTGTGTGAGTAAGTTTTATCGGTGTCGTCCTTGAGTCATATAATAATCCACTTTGTTACGGTCTCTCACAGGTGCTCTTGAGAGCATCTACTTTATGAGATTCATTTGGGAACTGTAATTCACAAATAAGTCCTGAGTCATTCCTGGCGGTATTGTAACATGCAAGACTAATCCTGCGAGTCGGTGTTGTTAGAAAGGCTTATTAAAATTCTTTGCCTTAGTGCGGTTTTCCATGAAATAGTGTAGGTGTCTCAATTTGAATACTGATTTCGCCGCTGAGGGCCTTTCACTTGAGAATTAATGACGTGAATACCGTTCCGGTCGTGGTGAGCAGCATTGTGCCCTACTTAAGTCGTTCAGATCGTTTTACCGATTAAATTCAATTTTATGCATTGACCTTACCAGTTTGATTGCATTTATTAAAATACACTGTAAAAGGTAACACTGGTGTTTGATAATGCTACCTGATTTCACCTGTGATTAGTCTGATAAGACATCATTGATATTTGATTTTAAAGTAACAACGTTTTGTTCTTCAACATTACTCCTCTAAACATTTGCTCCTTTTCCACTCGAATTTCAGCACTTTTTTCTAAAAGACCGTGAGACATTTTATCCACTAAGAGCAAAGTGGAATAGGCTGTTGGGCGAAGCAGACGAGTTAAATGAAGAGGATGGAAGAAATCATGATGCGTAGCATGTGCTCTGCAATTTCATTCACAGACGTGAGGATGTTTCGACGTCTATGATGACATCTCAAATTGGAAAAAAGAAATTTAGCCTCTCTATTTACTATCAAAATCGTAATTTCCTTTCCATGCTAATCACCAGAATTCCAATTGCTAGTGTCACATGAAGTAGGCCTGAGTGAGAGTGGATTGGGTTAGTTAGTTTAGAAGACTATCCTGAAGACAAGAATTTTGAAATCATAAATCAGCAGTTAATGCTTTATCACTCTGATGTTTTCCTGCATAATCCATGACAGAATTTCTTGCATATTTTCCCGTGTTTTATTGTGTGATTCTGTACTTACTGGTCTGACAGCGTTTCCGTGTGTAATTTTAGCAATCAAGCGGTGGCATATGGCCGAAATCATCTGGCGTAAGTGAAGAAAACACTGAGGTCGGAGGTAATTGCCACATCCGTCAAGCCTAGTATAGTGTCACATAAAGCAGTAGCGTTTTCTTTTATTATGAAGGAGGTGCAATTAGTGAGGGCAACGAGGTTGTAGCATGGAGGTAACTGGGATTATGCAGAACATTGGTGGTCACAAGATTCTACAGCAGCATGGTCGAATATATGTCAATTCCGAGCAGAATGACTGAGGCGCTACTGACTTGGTCCAAAAGGCCATGCCATCAAGCATAAACAATCCAGGCAGTTCCACTTTATGCAAAACTTGCCTGTCACCTAGAGGCGGGAAACCAAGGCTATGCACTGTATTTGCGAGGTATATGTGTTAACAAATTAAACCGAAGTCCGATTAAGCTCAAGTCAGGAGTGCCTTTAGTTGTGTGTTTATTTATGTTATGACACCGGATCCTGCCGCCTCGAAGTTCCAGCATGTCGTGGAACGCGTATTCGTAGGAAATGTGCCATAGGCCTGG
>CABFON010000175.1:0-13733 GCA_900683695.1 Echinococcus oligarthrus
CAACTACCTTGGAGGGTGTGACATTGCAACTGTTGTCCTCCACAGTGACTGGTGGTGCATTCTACAATTCACGATAGCGATAACTGTTATGGAACCAGCAACCTTGGAAAGGCAATTTACTCATTAATGCTAGTTGTTTACGAAGCTATCACCTTTTTACAATTCATTGCAAAGTATCGGCAGAATAAAGTGAAAATGAAGAAGAGATGGCTGTGACGTACAATGAAAAGTGGTCAAAGGCACCAAGGTAGTGGAATCCGTGAACTTGATACAAGCGGCTTTTAACTGATAGTTGTAAGTCGAATTTCAAGGCGTAAAACGAGGTACATCATCTGTGATCTTAAAGGTTACATTGCAAAACACCACACCCCAGCGACGAATGCGTATTAACACTTTATGTCGAACTATTGGGCATTTGGATTTCGGAAAACATCTAGACAGTAAGTAGACGGTCAGGGCTTAATCAGTTCCACTTGACGCTAGAAGAATTCACTTACCGCATCAGGGAGGAGCTGGGTTTTGCTGCTGCAATGACTCGTTTTTTACAAAACAAACCAACAAACCACCCAGATTACTGAAGTCAATTGTTTGAAGATGAAATCTTACATTTAATGGCGGAGAATTGGCAAGCCGCCTAATAGCACTTTTCGGTAAAGATAAGAACAAAAGCCATGATAAAGGCACACAATAACACTTTCGTTACAAAAAAACGACTTGACCACTACAGCCGCCTAATTGTTACATTACTCCAATATAGCCCCAGTGACAAGTCACGTTTTTGCTCACTGTACATGCCACCTGAAAAATGAAGAGTAGAATTAACTCTAGATCGAAAATGTCCTACGTCTACTTCATTATTGCATTTGAGACACGATTTGGTGCTACTATTAGTTATGATAAACGACAAGACATTAAAGCTTCACCAAGATGTTTACAGAAAGTGGATTGAAGGATACTGCGCGGTTAGAAATGGTATATTTATTGAAAGAATACCTCAATTAATGTGTCTACTTTATCAAGAGCACAAAAGTGGTTAGGTTCAATTAATGCCTGCTTGCTATTAACGATTCCTGAATCTAAACATAATGCGGATGGACAACAACTTTAATTAAACCGAAATCGTACAATTCTTTGGGTTGTAGACATCTCCTCACGTATCACAACTATTTAAATGCAAGAGAGAAATAACATTTTGGGGAACGATTTTCTGAACTTAACACTAAACATGTAATTGAGACTAAAGTTTCCACTTATATTAAAATATAATTGAAATCTTGCAAATCTTAAGCCTTAAAAATATCAAACAGTTACACCTAAGCCTTTGTGACAATGTCACATAAATATACTGTTTGAAAAATCACACAGTGTGCCGAATGCAAGTTCAGAATTTTGCACAATTATAATGCATGACATCGCTAATTTATCTCAAGTGATAGTAAGAGGCAAGAGAAACTTCTCCACCTAGCTCGAAGTTTATTTGAATTAAATCTATTCTGTTCATACGCCTCCTTTTTCTGAGAGAATTCAAAAATGAGTAGTTTCCTGATCCAAAGAACCCAGCAATATTATGGATAAAAGGGAAGAGTTTTCTCAATAATAGTTAAAAAGAGGCCTATTTTGAACAGAATTACTTAATTACTACAGAAAGGTGGTGTGGAAGACAGGTTATCAGACTTGTTAATGGAACCGATGGCGTCAAATTTTGGTAGTCTCTCATTTTACATGCAATCTGCGCAGTGATTAGATATAGTGCCGGATTTGAATAAAATGAACCACATTTTACAATCAGGTGAATAACAACCATCTACATTTATTGTCATTACAATTGCGGTCACTGAGAGGAGTGTGAAGAACCGGCGACCCCACACACTGCAGGCAAGCGTGGATAACAAAACAGATGGGAAGGCTGCATCCAATTCGTAGAAAGGTTGACTATATTCTAAGCTTTGGACAACAATCCGATAATCTTCCATACTATTTAGATATATGAAATAGGTTCCAGTTTCTAAATAAATTTTCCGGTCTTCATAACCACTTAACAAATGGTCTATCTAGCCCAATTGACCTTTAGAAAGATTGTATCAGTATTTCATAAATGGGAGATCTGATTTTGACACAAATTCGTTGCAGTATCATCTTCCACGCCTTACCGCCTATTCCAGGGTGTCGGATTAGCTCCATGAGAGCCAGTACGGAAGTGCCAAGAATAATATCCAAAGCGTGATATTCACTTGAACGAAACTTAATTTTAAGGGATAATCCCGTCATCTACGGTCTCCGCACGGGATGTATGGGCCTGATCATACCGCTCACGCTTCCAGCCTCCCTGTAATATTAAGTTCACACAATTTACGACACCTCAAGAATTAATCGGGTAATAAAGCATATCAAAACATTAAAGTGTTGTGACGAAAGTTCATTTTAGGACTTACAGTAGTTACGAAATCCTTAAAGCACTGACAGACTACCGTGGATTTTAAGTGGAACCAGGTTTGACACAGGCTCGTCTGAGAGCCAGTGGGTGAAAATTTTCACTTCCAAGTAGTTAAATTTTAAATAGACCCCGATTTTGAAAACTACTAAAAAGTTATGAGGTTAATTAAAACTCTCAAATGCCATCCATTAAAAGTTCAATTATCCAGATCATCTCACTTGTCTTCATTTCACATTGATGGCTAGAGAAACAATGTAGCCACATCCAGTATTTTTATGCTCAGCAGCATTGCTGCTCACCAATCCCTACAATGAAATAGTGATCCACGTCTTCATCCAATGTGTCATGTAGCCGTGAAGGCCAAAATAAGGTCAACTAATTCAATGCTTCATTTGGCGAAGTTACGACTTAAGATGGATTAGGTGATATACATATATTGTTTATTTGTTTATTCTTTTAGATCTAGGGCTTCTTCTCAAGTGTCTAATTATGAATTGACAAACGCTGAATGCAAATGTAATAATCCAACCGAATTAAACGTGACGAAGGGCAACTTCTGTGTACAAACAGATGGCAAGTTGTGGAACTGTCAGTAATTATTACAAGTCGAAAAATTTTCTCAATCAGGAGAAATTCTAATAAAGAAATGGGCTTTGAGCAGTAGCAAAGCACGTTATGATAATTATTCCTTATCAATGCCTGTGTGGAAGCAAAACAGGAGAGGTTAAGCCGCATGTTCCGTTCATCATTACCAGTTAGGGCATACAAAAAGGGAGTCATGTTATGTTACTCAAACTGCAGCAGAATTACTGCTTTTTAATACACACGTCGTTATCAAATAGGCTAGTAGCCTACCAGAAATAGGTATTCATGCTGGCGGCATAAAACTCTGCCTATGTTACATAGCGTTTCGAGCATTCCTTGAACTAGTAAGAACTCGTAGTAGTATGCCAGGCAATACATTTCTAAGGCATTAAGGGACTAAGAGGCTACTGGCACGGCCCGGGGATTATACCACAGAGCAGAAGTACACTTAATAAAGACTTAATTGCTCACGCAGTCAAACGCCGAGACAAACATTTTAAGCATGCCAAATGATTCCCATGCTGGTAGAAGGGATAAAAAGGTAGATGTTTAAGCTCTACAACCCCTATAGAATATGCATATCTATATTTAACCGTAATTTTGCAAAAGTGACTGTGTTGCAATGGTCGACAGGGCAGGCTAATCAAGGGGAGCTCCGATACCGACGTCCAAAAAAGGATCGATGTAGTGCTTTTATAGTTTATTTAACTTTACTCTTGATTACGTGGTACTAAAGTTTCTGTAAGTTGTGCTTTTACTCGGGGATATGACCTTCAGTCCATGCCAGTAGACCTAATTATTTAGTACATCAGTAACGTAATACGATGGTTGTTTATCCCCCTGTTTTGGGAGGAGTCGCTTTTGACTTAGCCTTGGTACCACGTCGGGTGAGCTGGCCTTTGGGCCATGCCAGTAGATCACATATCTTCTCACTTGCCAAATATGTATCCTGCCCAAGCATTATGTCCTTTTTCGTCTTCAGGGAAGTCCCGGGGCGCTACAGTAATGCATTTTCTAACATATAACTCACTTCCTACTATTTCAGAAACAGCTCGATAGATTATAAGAAGGGTTATAAAACAAGCAACAAAGTGAAATCCCTGCTACAATTTGTAATACCTTGGCTGTTTAACTCCCGGTTTTTTAAGGGCAAGTTTGTGTTTCCGCCATTGCTACTTCGTCCGGCGGGCTGGCATCTGGACCAGGCTGGTAGCCCCAGCTCTAATGAAAGCTAGAATATGTGCATTCTACCCGAGTATTATGCCTACTTTTGTCTTTAGGGAAGACTCAGGGTCCTACAGAACATATGTAATACGATAGTGGTTTATCCCTCGGTGTTAATGAGGCGCCACTTTTGTACTTTGAATTATCCCCCTTGTACATGGCTGGGTGGGCTGGCCTTTTGAGCCATGCCAATAGCCCAGACACCTTCTCTGCGCTAAATACATATTCTGCCCGAGTATTGTGTCTTCTCTCGTCTTTAGGGAGTCTTGGGGCGCTACAAATATATTTTCAACATATAATAGGACTTGGGACTAATGGCATGGCCCAGAGGCCAGTCCACCCGATGGAGGTGTAATTATAAGGCACCAATGCCCTATTTTAAAACCGAGAATTAAGCTAACTACCAACTTATAGCAGTCAATGGACTAATTTGAAACGAATTATTGCACAAACATTTAGGCCACTTATTTGTAATGCCAACTCTGATAAGTGCAGTGATCTATGTCTTTTAAAAATCATTTAACTTTAATTTTAGGCTTGCAATTAAAGATAGTAACAAAAAATTTAGATGAAGAGTTATTTTGTTTTAGTCATCTGTTTATCATTATGATTTTGCAAAACATGGGCGAAGAGTGGGTTGGTTCTGAGGATTCTGCTCCTTCCAAGCGGGATGTGCTTTTCAAGTGAGTGAACTCTATTCAGGAGAGCTATTTTTAGGAGTGTAAATGAGATAATCCAGAGGCTCGACTCCTTATCCAAGAATGAGGCCTTGTCGAAATCCCTTTTCGACCAAAGTGCCAGTAGCCATAGGCTGCGGTAGTTTTTGGTGTTGTTAATTTGTCCGATTAGTCTTAGGAACATTCTTCTAAAATTGATATTTGTGGACCCCGTAAATTATGGTCCTAAGTGCGAGGAGCTCATGTGGCAAAGAGTTTTTTATGAACCTATCCGTATTGCAAAAACAGTAATCCATGTAGGGAATTGCCTTTCATGTATTCTTTCAGAATCTGGAAATAGGTGATCAAACCCCTTTTGTTGAGAGTTATAGGGCGCACCTCATCAGCGCCCTTGGTTTTTACCAGAACCTTTTGGTGCGTCTCCAACAAGAATTTTACCGCCCCGATGTATGGCCCAATGCATGGCGCATGGTTGGAATTCACAGGATTTCGTGTAAGGAGGTGTTTGTTCGTTCGTCTTAAAACCCGCAGATTCGAAGGACTCGGAAATAAGTGTCGTAAACTCACAATTAGCTGAGAGAGTTGCACACAAGGCCCTAATATACATTGGCGATTTATGTTTGATTTCCAATTTATGATTTAATGTTTAAATTAGATCGGTATCGCGTTGAGGTTGGGGATTTTTATTCTCGTGCTATAGCCTGCACTTACTATAAAATGGCAGCGGCTATTAATCCTGATAATGGTGAGTTCTTGACTTAGGTTCTTTCCATTGTCTATTTCTCAAAACAGGAACTCCACACAACCAGTTGGGTACACTTGATGTTAGTAGATGTTTTGGACTGAATACGGTTTTTCATTGCCTCCGGGCCATTGTATCACCTGCACCCTTTGAGGGTGCTAAGGGAAATTTGGCCGCATTCCTACTCAACAACGAGGCTCGTTTTGTCAGCATGAGAGAAAATAAACTCCCTATGCCAAGCTTGCATTCTCAAGTTATGAACCGAAAAGCAGCGATAAAGTTTGCTAATCTTCATCTTAGCCCAGCTTTTTTTTGTTGTGTAGGCTCAAGGATCTACGCATCACTATCATCAAATACCTCTTTCTAATTCATCGGAATGTTCAAGCTTTTCTTAAGTATGACAGCCCTTTTAGAACGTCAGATTCCTTTCTGGATGTATTATGGGAATTTTTGTATTGTAGATCAGATGTGAGTATCGCTAAATCGCTGGACGATCCCCAACTGTTAAATGAAGTTGTTGATGATATCGGTTTTATGTTGCATTCAGAAACTAAGCGCTTTGGTGCTAAGTGCATAAATCACATGTTACCCAAGTTTACCGGAACTTTTAGCCATGTGCCCGACTTTTGCCCCGATCCTGAATCTCTCAGACGCCAAAAAACAGCGAGTACACCTTTATTGCCACCTGTTGTTCTGAGGATGATACTCAGTGTCCTTCTTGTCACGGAACTGCTTTCCGAAAACAAGGAGAAACCTAAAGAGGTTCATTTTCTGTCGTATAAATATCCACTTGGGTCGTGGAATTAAGCACTTTTTCTTTTTTAGACCGCAGTGGTACAGTTGTTTGAATGCTCAAGGGAACTTCCACTGTTTACCCTTTATTCACTCGATTTACTTCTTGTTCACTCCTTCCGTGCTATGGCGAAGACCGTGAACATGTTTAAACTTGCTGCTCTTAAGTGTTTAGGCGTTGTTCGGTCGAAGCCTCTTAACACTTCACACAATAGCTTTCATTGTGGAAATCAGGATTTAAATAAGAGGAATGGGAGTGAAAAAGGTAGGTTTTTTGTTTAGGATGAATATGGACCGAGTTATATTGGTTCACTTGAAGATTATAGCATGTTTTTAATCAGGAAGAAATGTCTCTGTTATTTCAGCCCATTGTTGAGTCTTAGTGCAGCATTTTAGTTTTAGTGCAAA
The DNA here is from genome assembly GCA_900683695.1 of Echinococcus oligarthrus. Taxonomy (NCBI): domain Eukaryota; kingdom Metazoa; phylum Platyhelminthes; class Cestoda; order Cyclophyllidea; family Taeniidae; genus Echinococcus; species Echinococcus oligarthrus. Next base: position 6,863 of record CABFON010000175.1, read on the forward strand.
TCATGGTCCATAATTGGGCATCTGAACATGCTAATTCCGCATGTTTGCATCAGATAATATGAATTTAGGCATTTGTCTCGGTATGTGGTTTGACATCCCGTGCGCTCTGCTTCTTGGTACCTTTAGCCGTCTTCCATACTGAAGTTTCTTGTAGTGGTGGTCACTACTCACTATAGTTATCATTCCGGAATTCATTAGGCTCTCATACTAGCATTTTCGTTATTAGATTCTTAAATGTTTTACGAGTAGGCATTTACCTAAACTTCGTACCAGAGTGTGTAACCTACTCTGTCGTTTAGGCGATATCTCGAACAAGGAGGACATCTGCGAAATAGGTAGTGCCATGGAGGAACAAAATGAAGAGCTTGAAGTCAAATTACAGAAAGACGACCAGGGTGCGGACGAAGAAGAGAACGTGGAGTCAGACTCTTCGGAGATGTCGTCTTGTGGTCCTCGCCTGCGACGGCTGCGACCTCGATGTCGAATGATGGAAGAGGATGATTTTCTTAACTCTTCTTCCAGTGAAGAGGATGAGGATGAAGATAGTGAATACTCAGAGGAATCTGATGACTATGACGAACAGGATTGGAATTTCCACGAAGACCATATGGGTGCTAACGTAAATCGGCTCAAGTCTCAGGTATGCGCATTTTGGTGCGCAGGATGTCACATGCAACTGTTAAACAGTTGTTAGCATATAGATCGAAATCATTTATTTGCGGATTACTATTTTTAAGATTATTGTACCATGTGAAAGCAATTGTATAATATTTACTGCTTTTACGAACAAAATTCAAAACCAAATTTTGTATATTTATTTGACTATTAGAATTCTGAATCTCCACTTTCGTGCGAAGAAGTTACGAGATCTCAGATTGCTCCTGCTGAAATCGGGGGTGTTCTGGCTGCAGCTATGACGACTCAAATTGGTCAGACATTAGATGTTGTAAACAATGAAATTCAACTTCGTGGTAAGACTGCCTATCTTTTCAATGTATTTGACCTAGTACTTTTGGCTGGTCTCCGAAGTGTTGTGTACATGAAGCAATATTTAGAAATAACTCGAATTTACTATGATACACTGGTATTACTTTGCACTTAGCTTCGACAACCTGCAGTTTGTTATAATTTTCATTTGAACCTGTAGTTTGAGGTTTAAGTGATGATACGAAGAACTGAGATCCAAAATTTAGAAAATTATGCCATTAAATACACTTGTAAAATTTATAGCTAATTTTAGTTCTCGAAATAAGTTCTCTGTTTATCTCACTCCAAGGACTTCGTTTTACTATATCGGTATTGGTTGCATTGTGTAAAACCAATTTTCAACTGTACACAGGTTAAAGTATATTCTTCAAGGAAACGATTAATTTCATTTACTTGATACTCTGTTGTTCATCTTAAATTATCTCTAGAGGCATCAGAAGGTGAATCGGAGAATGAGGTAGATTGTAGTGTTGAAAGCGATGCGAAGGGGGATACTGCAGACAATGAAGAAGCGGCTCTGATTAATGACGACCCAGCTGATCAAAATTATGTCTGGCTACGTCTCTTCGTTGCTGCCCACTTCGTTGACAGTCTCCTTTCTGGCATTAAACTCATCACTGACTGGCTTTTCCTCTCCCAAACTTTTCTCCAGCAGGCAGCTTCTACCTATAAGGTCCTAATGCAGGAAATCGCTTCACACCTGGCGAGTTTGCTCAACTACCTAAGTCCAATAGCATGCATTGTTGAGCAGGAACTATCGTCAGATCTCTTTTTACAATCAAAGTACCTGGGTTTACCAACAGATGGTATCCGCACGCCTTCGACAATATTTCCTCACATTTCCGCGCAGTGTCGAGAGTTACTGAAGCGAGAATTCCAACCGAAGGATGATTCAAAAAGGATAGCATTGCCAGAGGACTGGCTCTTGCGTGGTACGCCATCTCTTTCATCCCTACACAAAACAATTGACTTCAATATGGCCCCATTGGATAGTCGTATAGAAGAGACCCTTTTACGATGTCTTACATTGACTCGATTTGGTCGTGAATTTGCCAAGCTGGCAGATGGATTGGGTCTAAACTTCGTCTATCACCAGGACGTGAATTACTTTACGGCACCATTGCCATCAAATGCGGCCAGTTCTATCTCCCATTGCCGCTCAAGATGTTATAGCGGTCCTGCTTCTCGAAAACACGTGCCAAGAAGAGGACGAAGAAGAAAAAAAAGAGAACATTATAAACCTCGAGTTCAGTCATTTCGAGGCGTGTCCCAGGATGTAGAAAATGAACAAATGTGTCTTAGTCCTGACCAACGTTCCACCGATGCTGATAAGGTGCGTTGTGCAATGGCTACTTAATGGATGCGAGTAAACGTAATTTAATGATATTTTTGTCTAGTCTACGTTGTCACTGGCCATGCGAGAGGAAACCATGCGAAATATGGCGAAAATGCGTCTTAAGAACCAAGTGGACAGACTCTCTGAAGAAATGGATAAGCGCGTCTTCGCATCTGTCCCCTCTGCTCCTTTAGCCGGTCAAAAGGACTCAAATCTCCACTTTTCTCCATACATCGTGGTTGATACATTCTGCCTGATTGGGAACACTATTTTCATGAAACGCCTATTTGAATCGCATCAATATGTCATTATCATACCCAGAAAAGGTACGGTAAACAATGTCTTGACTTAGAAGTGGTTATTGCATTTGGAGTGCTTTTACAGTCCGATCTTTAGTTCCAATATGATAGGTTTTGTATTTAACGTAACTAGTAAATTAAACATAATACCACAGTGTTTATAGCAACTGGTAGTGTGTTTGCTCATGATGATAGGAATTTCATGCGCTCTGAATAGGTCGTAAATGCTATCGAAAGGTAGGGCTGACTATTGCTTATCAAAAGTTATATGATGAAGGCTTTTGCCATTGATTTCCGTCTACTGTCCAATGGGATAGTGGAATTTAAATACATTTTGCATCATTATATGTTCCTTTTTTGGGTATCCACCGTGTGTATTTAAGTCTAATCACATCGCTTCAATTTGGCGTTTATATGGTTTGGTTTGATTTGTGAATTCATTAACTTCTTACGTCACCCTAACAAAATTAAAGTAGTACCCCTTCAACACATCGCTTTTTCACTTCTTTCTGAAAGACGATTCTGGGCGAAATTATTCAGGAGATGATGTTGCCGCGAAGCTTGTGTGCTGGATGAGTAATTGAATCACTGGAATGTTGCATATCGTTCATTTAAGACGTTTTTATTAGTGGCACTCAACCTGAATCGTTACTATTATTATGATTACCGATGGAATGGGTAATCGTGCAATGGCGCGAAGTATGGGACGCTATTAGCATTTTTTTGATATTGGTTTAAATATTAATTTGCTAAGTGAAACGACTTCATTTATGCCTCAACGTCTCAGTCCCCGGTAGGTGTGTAGTGCTTTCTTCATGTTTGCAGTAATTGCGCATCTTGACCAGTTGAAGAAGACGACTGCAACAGCGAGGTCAGCTACTCGAGTTTTGGAAGAGCAAACGGGATGCGGCAGCGGGTATGCTATTTTCTAGGGTCTGCTCATTCACAAAATGGTTGTTATCAATAGTACTTCACGGTAATGCTAAATCATCGTCTTGAGACATTGATCATAGTCATGGAATTGAATGTTTTGCATTCATGTGTCAGTTCTTTTATTTTACATTAATCATGCTTCTTAAAGCCCTTGCTCTGCGTTTTTAGGCTTGTGCTCTAACATTCGATAAAGTATAACATTGTTATGCTCCAGCAGTTTGGCATATATGGAACCGCGACAGAAATTTCGTCTTTGCTCTATTCATACGCAATTTCATTCATTTTGAGCATGCCCATTACACCGTCTTTACATTATGTTTTGACGGTATGCTAGGTTGTGTAGATAGATGAATCGTTTATTTTAATCTTAGGCATTTAACCAACGGAGCACCATCAACTACCCACATAGCTTGAGAATTAAAGCAAGGGTGGGGTAAGCAGACGTGGCGTCAGTTGGAGACGTGCGGATAAGATATGCTATATCACACAATTAGTAAATGGTAAAAAGGCTTAAATTGGGATGAAAAAAGTAGGTTGACATTTTCATTTGAATCTTATCCTAGTTAGTACGATTTTATTCACACATTTGGTAATAAATTATTTTCACCCAACGCTAGCGATGAATTCGCGATTTCTATCAACCAAGAGCCGGGGCGCGATGGTTACAAATAAAAACTAGTGCCCCTATTTTCTAGATATGTTCGCATTCAAACTGAAGACGAAAATCCACGGGGGCGCATAAAACTTCGTTTACCCAAATCTCGTTCAAGTGGCAATGAAGTCGCAGATAGTTGTACTGATGCTCCTGTTGATTTCAGCGCAGTATCTCGATGGGCCAGTATAATTGAATGCGCTATCTATTTTGCACAGGTGTGGTTGTCTTTTCTTCTACTTCTCATCACCCTAAATCCTTTGACCCATGCATTTGACTTTGAGTCCTTCATTCATAAGATGATCTATTGTTTTCCTCCTGCCGTGATAGGTATTACAGACCCATGGTAAAATTTGAGGCTAAGATTTACATAGCCTAATGTTAAATCGACACATTTCGTCTTTATCCCCTTACTCACTCAACGACGGGTCGTTTTGGAATTCAACAGGATGGCAGATTTATAAAACAAATTTTAATCGTACGAATTATTTAAACGTCTAGGATTTACTTGTCATAGTTGCGTGTTGCCATCTGAGTGGTACAGTCGTACCTACTATGCTTATTCAGTTCTCTTAATCAAGCTTTAGTGAGTTGTTTTTGTGTGTAACTTTTCATTCGTGGATTCACGAATTACGTTTTTTGCAGTCTCTTGTTGATGTTGTTCCTTTTTTCGGAACATGTATCACGCTCATGATATTGCATCAGCTGTTGGTCGTTTCATAATAGTATGCTGTCTAGTTTTATTTCCGGTTGAGTGTCTGCCCTTGCATGAGGTGCATTCTCCTCGTCACTTTCTACCTCGTGTTGTTTGAACTCCAAAGGGTTGTTTACCTTGGGTATTACGATGGGTTGTTTACAATGTGGTTATGATTCGGTCAAAGATGTTTTGCTGAATTGCGTTTTTTCCACAAATGCAACGTGATGTACACTTTTTTTTGAAAATTGATTGAGATGTCCATTCATTCCGTCTAGATGGTGCAGGAGGCTCCTCACTTCAGAGGTGTTGAAATAAACCTTGCGAAATCATTTGAAGTAGTTAACCTACTGGAGTACCAGCTGCCTATTACCGAGGGTGTTTCCTGTGCCAAAATCACGGTTTTGGTGGGCTCCAAATCGGCTAGTCTACGGGACCTTGAAGTCCCTTCGGATTTGGCGAAAATAGCTTGTGAATCAGGTTTGTCTAACCGATTGACTCATTAGGGGTTTGCTTTGCTATTGAAAATATTTCACCGTCTTTCTTAATACAGCTAAAACCAAATTACTAGCTCAGTTTCTGACTGGAGTAGCGTTGGACCTAGAGGGACGTCAATTGCCATTTAGTAGTTGGTATTTGTGCGTTTCGATTCTTTTTTACCTATTATTTGATAAATTTAGAGAAAATATGTAGACGCCGATATTTCTAACATCATCTTGACAGACGACGAGCAAATTTTTTTTTTAAAACACCTCAGCTTATCTAAACTAGGATCTTCCGGCACTTTTGTTTTCAAAATCAAATTATCATCGTTTTCAACCGTTTAGGTTAAATCAGAGCAAACTAATGCCAGGAATGAACCGTGTTGTTACATTTCCATTTTTAACCCCCCCAAAATAAAGTGAACAAACGTTGTTGGTTAGGTTAGCTCGTCATTAATCACAATTGAGGTTAATTGTTCAATTCTGAAGAGCTGATGACACTGTTTTTTTTCAAGCGCATCGTTCTCGGCAGATGCGGCTTCTGAAAACGTTGCGCTTTTAGATCGGTTGTGGTGTTTTAGTGTCATCCACTAGCAAAAAATTAGCTATTTCTGTTTTCACCTTGAATCCTCTAAAGGAAGTGTGACTAAGGAATGCTTGAATTAACTGTATTGTGCTCTTGGACTGCTTAAAGTGATTGTTTTGCAATGGAAAATTGAATCATTGTACTGAGGGAAATTTTCTCTAATTTCCAAAAATTTTGGTTTGCTTTCCAACTGTTGTTCTTTGATCAAATATCGCCTTAGAATATTCTTTTCTTGTAGGCGTTGTTTTTGAGCCTCTCCACCAATTTGCGCAGCGATGGAAATCTAGAGGACGTTCGGAACTTTGAAAGACATTTTTCGATCTCTTAAATAAATTTGTTTTTGAATGGCTTAGTTTTTCAGGCATCAAGATATGTCGATGCATGTTTGGGACTTTCAAAACGTTAAGCTAAGCTGAAAGCGGAAGTTTGCAACTGAAGGTGTAATTGCCCAATTATGTTGCGCACTAAGCACTCTGTGTCAGAAATTACCTTCGTAGCTGAAGAGGGGTTTGAGATCTTCCACTGTGTTCGTGTGATTTTTGCTGCGCAGATATCAGCATAGCGAAGTCGTCTGCTGTCAATCACACCATAGTAAATACTATCTTAAAGCTGAGTATTTTGGGTAAATCGTCTCTGGCGTAGGCCATCACTATAAATTTTTCGTTTAATGGGAGGGTGTATTTTTTGTGAATTTTAAATGCAATCACTGCTGAGTTGTGTTAGGTGCTTCGTTGATATTTAGCTGCTCCAACTAGACTTCTCGCATGCTTCAGACACATCAAAAGTGTCATTAAAGTCTCTAATGGATATTTTAGCATGAGGGACGTGGCTCTCTTTGGGCCTCGGGTTGGATGCCATTTATTAGGCCCTACCAACCGTTGGATGTGGCATTCACCAATAGC